>LPNX011230926.1:63962-114826 GCA_001517045.1 Pseudotsuga menziesii | reverse complement strand
CAATATCACCCCCAGTTTGGTTTTGCTGAGAATGTGTCTGCAAATCTTGATGCTTAGAATGCAGCACTTGTGATTTCGAATTCACTTGGTAGTTAGGATGTGATTGCTATCTCAATGGAAATCGCAGGGCTTGTGAAGGCTGATGTCGATGCAAACATTGATGATTGTTTTGAATTGGCTAAAAGAAACATGGCAAACTGCTAAGAGCAATTTTTTCATTCAAACTATCAAACTAGCCTCATGAATTGTATAAATTTCTAAGCTTAAAGTACTAACAATGTAGCAATACAAATACCTGTTGATGTTGTTGAGGGGTCATAAGCTGTTGTGGAGGAACAATAGCGGATATGGATTGGAATTGTCCAAATGTAGGTTGGGGAACCTGGACACCAGATGGTGGTATGTTTTGTGGAATGCCTTGTTGATGCATGCTAAATGGATGCATCATTCCAATCGGATCAGAAGGAAGAACTGCACCCATGCCAAAAATTGGAGATGGAGCAACAGGTAGTCCAGCAGCATGCTCCACCTATGCCAAATCCAATTCCATTACTCCATTACATTTCAGATGGTATTTCACAATTCTGAAACGCATTTGTATTTTTTTTTAAAAACACTTATAGCCGTCGGTTAAGTGACGGCCTGTAGGTATTTTTTTTTGTAAAAAAATTCAATACCTGTCGCTTAAGCGACGGTTTTTTTTGGTTAAGCGACGACAGCGATGGCTTGTAAGTGTAGTTTTTTTAAATTTTTTTTCTCAATCGTCGCTTAATCGATGCGTAACCAACGATTTACATTTAACCGACGGTAAACTGAGATGCCGCTTAACCGACGGATTGGAAAGATGTCGGATAACCGACGAAAATTCACCAACGCTTAAAAAAATCATAGTGTCGTACATGCGACAGGGAAGTGTTGAAAATATGACAATATGGCTGTCGAATTTTTGGTCGAAATGTAGTAGTGGTAGAATACATCCAATTATTCTTTTCTAAGAAGGCCTTATATTCAGTCCACCAATCTTTCAATTTTTTTACTAGATTGAATTCCTTGGCTCTGTACTCATCCAAAAATGTTTTGTTCAATAGCACTTGAATTTTCTTCAGCTTGAACATTATTTTGAATGAATAGGGTTGTAAATAAGCTATGGAAACCCTACCTTCACTTATGACTGATCTCATTGCAAGATTAATGTGTCTGAATATCGATTTGACAACATTGTTATATGGTAATATTATTGGTTTGGCGGCAATCAAGTAAAGGACGTGCTTTCTGATATTTCAAAAAACCTCCAAGTCATCATGGTCCTTATGGAAGTCTTCATTGACGAACATTCTATACATGTATTTGGGCACTCAAGGTCATCTTGGAATCCAATTAAATGATTTGTATCCGTGAGCAACATTGGATCTGCATCTTTCCAAGGGTTGGGACTTTCTTCAACTTCCCATTTTAAGGTAGCTTCCCTATTCCTTGTGCTTTTGACATTTAAAATAATAAATATCCTACAATAAAAAATGAAAATACAAATATTAAATCTTGTAGACATAATTATGTCAATAGGTGAGTTATGAACATAAATCAAGTCTACCTCAAGTTTCGAGCTAAAACAAATGGACTTTGAGAAACAAGATAGCAGGTGAACAAACTTGGCTTCTCTAGCAAGTTTACAAAGGATAATGGTGAATATTAATTGTGAAATACCTCCCTGAGCTGGTTAAGATTATTAATGACAACTATATATATGCACAGGTGGCAAAGTTTGGTGATAAGTCTTGTATTTTGTTTTTGCAATGATTTATGGAGTTTGAGGATATGCCTTTATCTGAAATCCTTATGGCATGCTTAGGTGGCAAGCTGAGGTGCATAACTTTTGAAGAGAAATGTTTTGACCATGTCATTTGCACCAAGGGATTCACATGAAGCCCAAGTGCAGTTTTATTTGGAGCGAGGCGTGCCTGCTGTGATTGGTGTAATGAGGACACAACAGCTTCCTTACCCTTCCCATAGTAGAGATCGAAACGTCGAGATTTGCGAAATCATCCAACGCAGCTCTTTTTTATTTACAATTCTCCACTGCGTAAATGACTACTTTCATAAATACTAGTTACTAGTAAGTTGTAATAGTAATAATTATGTAGTTTGTAGATTGATATCTATCATAAATTTGTTTGAATATCATCATTGTCAAGCAATAACAACTTCTTAAAGGGTGCTAGCTCAATGGTAGAGCGCCTGCCTAATTATAGGCAGGAGGTTGGTGGTTTGATTCCTCCGTTCCCTATCATAAATTTGTGACTACAAAAACGACTAAATTCACATATATACGACTATTAGTAGCTAATTTCTCGTATCTTAGTCGTATTTAGCTTAGTCATTAATATGTTAACATTTAGTAGTTTATTTAGTCGTATATTTGGTCATTAATGGTTGCAATCAGTGACTAAATCAATGACTAAATCAATGATTAACTCAGTGACTAAATCAATGACTAAATCTGACTAAATCAATGACTAAATCATTAACTATCAATGACTAAAACAATGACTAAATCATTGACTATCAATGACTAAATCATTGACTATCAATGACTAAATCATTGTCTATCAATGACCAAATCAATGACTAAATCAGTGACTACTAAGTCAAGCTATTAATGACTAGTGGAATACGACTAGCTATAAGATAGTGGTAATTTGCTACTATTAGTCACCGACTCAAAAATAGTCGTTTATAGCCTGATTTTAGTCATTAATTTTTCATTTTCTACTAGTGAACCAAAAACAAGTCGTTGACATACACAATCACATATGTAAATTATATCTACCTTTCTTTCCATACACACAGTGATCAACACGAATTTTTACAAACCCCAACTGCTTGATATACATATCAAATTAATTGTACCACATCCTGGGTGATTTCATTAAACCACATAGAGACTTATGGAGCTTGCAGACCAACTTTTCCTCTCCTTTTATTGTGAAACCCTTAGGATACTTCATATAAACTTCTTCTTCAATATCACCATGAAGAAATATTTTCTTTACATCCATATGGTCTATCTCAAGATCAAATGTTATACCTAAATACATTTGTACCCTTATGGAAGTTAATTTAGAAACATGAGAGAAAATCTCACCAAGTTCGACTCCCTCGACTTGGAAATATCCCTTTGATACCAGTCAAACCTTGTACTTCTTGACCTGTCCTCTTGCATTCATATTTTCCTTAAATACTACCCACTTATTGTCCATGGGTTTCCTTCAATTTGGTAATGTGACTAGATCCCATGTTTTATTCTTATTCAATTACTCCATTTCTTATTCCATGTCCCTTTTCTAGGATTTACTCTTTGTCGAGTCGATCACTTCCTTTATCAACCTTAGATGATCCTCAATGATAGATAACACAAAATAAGAGTGAAAGTCTGGTGGAATATACCTTTCAGGCTGTTGTTTTGATCAACCAGACCTCTTGAATACTAGAGTATGTTGTTCCACCTCTTTGTCGGATTCAATCAACTTGTCTAAATCTAGGTTTTTGTCATTCATTTCAAACCTTTTTTTTTTGTTTCTTTTATGTTCAGGCTTCTTCAACCATGGAAGTACCTCCGACTTCTATGAAGATCACATCTCTACTATAAGCTACCTTCCTTGTGATTGGATTCCACAACTTATACCCTTTCACTCCATCCTTTATACTCATGAATATGCATTTCTCATACTTACCATTGTATTTGTTTCTTTTCTCCTTTAAGAAATGCATAAAGGCATCACACAAAGAATTTGAGATGTGAAAGAGAGGGATTCTTCCTAAACCATGCCTCATATAGAGTCTTTTTTACGATAGTCATCAACTGCATCCAATTCGCCAAGTAACATGTTGTGTCGACAACTTCTGCCCATAATTATTGTGTTGTACTTACACCACTGAGGAAGCTCCTTGCTTTCTCCTTTAACATTCTATCTATTCTTTTAAAAAATCTATTTTGTTGATGCATGTATGGAATTTTGTTTTGTTGAGCTATATGTTTTGTCTACAGAACTAGTAGAACACCTTACCACAAAATTCTCCTTCGTTGTTAGTTCTTAGCACCTCGATCTTTTTGCTAAACTGATTTTCTACACGAGGTTTAAACTCTTGAAATTTCTCACATTCCTAAGAAAATACAAGCATGCCATTATGGAGAAATCATTTATAAAAGAGACATAATACTGTGATCCTCCTAATGATGGGATTGGTACTGGTCCAAACACGTCACTATGCATTAAATCCTGTATTTACTTGGCCTTAGTAACCCAAAATGAAAAATTTACATGACTTGTTTACCATAAATGAAATGTTCACAGAATTATACTTCAAAACAATCAGGGAGTCCTTCGAACATATGTTTATTATGCATAACATGAAGTCATTTCTTACCAATGTGTCCCATTTGTTGATGCCACAATATGGTTGAGTCGGATAGAAATGAGGACATCTTGTTGGATTCATGAAAGATTCTAGTCTCGCACAGCAATTGGTGTATGTTCTTCCCAATATACCCCTAAACTTTGATCTTCTATTGGAGGATTTTCTTTTTCTTTTGTCGATTGGTTAAAATATCACCATCAAGGCATCATGGGTCAATCCTTCCATGTTCCTTATTCTTATCGCCTTTGACAACAAAGATGCAAACACATCATCGATCTTCAATGTGGTATTTTTTAGATTTTTTAAGATAGTTGTTACATTGAAATCTCGTCATAATGAGCCATGTGTCAACCTTACACCCCCACGGGCCCCCCTATAGCTCGCATGAGAATTCATCGGTCTTTTCAAGAATTGTGATTGATGTTGGTATTTAAATCTTCATAGTTGTCTTTGACTAGAAATTGGTTTTCTTAGATTTTCGATTTATGTCTTCTTTAATAGAAAACTCTTTCCCTACCTTAGGTAGCTTTCATCAAAAGAGAAATGTGCATCGTCATGTAGCTAGGATTTTCATTCTTTTTACATTTCTTGTCTACACCTCATGCATCCACTTAACCGCATAAGATAAAATTAATGCTAGCTTAGGATTAAAATCATTTAGTAACTGTGTGTAAGTTAGTGACGTGTTCTGACATCATTAAACATGGAAGCTGTCGTTTATTGCCTACACTATATCCCGAGGGATTGTAGTTCTTCCATGTACCAACAGATATATTGAATGGATTTTCATATACCTTTGGGTCTATAGAAAAATACTTCACGTACTCGATAGTATATCAGAAGGCTCCTATCGAGCGGTTGTGTATTAGACAACACCATTATGGAGTTGAGCTCCCTCGTACCTAGTGTATATTGGGAGACCCCTCTAGGATTCCTATGAACAACTGAGTTAACCCTTTGGCTATCTTGGCATCAAAATACACTGACAACAACACTCATGGAGATTACTATGCATGTGTCATCCAAGAAGTCAGGTATTCAGGCAAGGGTATGGTCCCAATCCTCCTTGTCGTGTTTTACTATTGGACCCTGTAGTATATAGAGAGTTGTGAAGCCTTGATAATCCTATGAGGATCTTGACTTTTGATCCAGTCCTATTCACACAGTTTGCTTGTTGTTTTTATACTTGAGTAGTGTTTGAGTTGTGTGGTACTTCAAATATTCTTAGAGAGTTAAAACATGGGAGACTCTCCCAGGACCACCAATCAAGAGACCCCTTTTCAGGGTATGTATTTTGTTTCTCCCCCTTGTGGAGCTGTTGGTCCTCCCTTCATGGCCACTTTGAGACTTCCTCGATTGACTATAGGATTACCTGTGTGGTTATTCTCCAATCTAGTTATACCAAATTCACCTTTTGTGTTGGATCATGTTCCTTCACCGCATGAGCATCGACCTCATGTAAACCTTTCTTCTTCCTCGAATGTTGAATCAACTTCCCTTTCTTCCTCTTCACCTATTGAAAAATATGATGTTAGTAAACAATAGGGTAAGAAGAAGACTAAAAGGAAGGGTAAGAAGAAGAAAACTAAGAAAAAGGTCACAAATCCAACTCCTGATCGTCATGTTGGAGACCTATCAGCCGCTGATCGTAGTGCTGAGAGTGTTAAATTGTCCACAAGAACACCTCGTAAACCTAAGTCCCCTTGTACACTTTGCAAGGGTGACCATATTTTGAAAGATAGTCATGGTTTGTCTCAGGTTTTAGAAGTGTAGTCTGAGGCCTCCCAACACCCGATGTCACTAGCCTCTAGTCTTCACACTGGTGATACCCCGTCAACCAGTGACTTTGTTGTTAAGATTCGGAAAGGAAAAGTCAAACATCCTTGCTTTCTATGTAAGTACATGCACCTTACTTAACTTTGTCCTCTCATGGATGAAGCTTCTAAGTTGTTGGAATATATTACTCTTCCTCAGTAGCGGCCTCCAACCGGTTATCATAAGTTGTCCCTTGAAATCCATTTGGTTGATAAAGTGGTCTATCCAATTGTTATCATGTAAAATGGCACTTCTTCGTACGAGTACTGACACTCAATGTGTCGGTACACAAAAGGACAAAATGGATAGAAGTGGCCAAAACACTATAGATGGGCATGACCTTTGATGCGTCATCCTTCTACTAGCCTGACCTATTTTTTGTATGGCCATTGAGGTGAATACGAGACTATTACTATTACGACCCATGTATCATACACAAGTATTGACACTGCGACTCGTGTATATATGATCAAGGTTGAAATTCGTGGGTTGCCTTTATGAAAGTCACGTGTCATACATGACCTACCAGTATTGATAGCCGCATATGCCTTAATCCAACATTAAAAAATATAAACATGATTAGTCGAGGACAATTGGGTCCTTAATCATAAGTATCCCAACTTCCCCAACCATATCAACCTTCGTAACCTCTCTCTTTCCTCATGTATAAATAGAGGGTAGGGGTTGAGGCTAATCATGATGACTTTGAGAGTAAAGTTATGCTGGTGGTTTTCCTTTAGATATCTTGGAGTAGTAGAAATCAATGTCCTTGGCTAGCAGAGGAGCACTTGTCTCAAATGTTGGGTTGTAATCTCACCTCACTTGTTTATTAATAAGGAGAGTTTTTCTTCCAATATTGTGTCTTTGTAGTCTTGTTATTTTATTGCAAGCATGTTATTTCATTTATCACCTATATAATATATAAGATATTGCAGCAAAAGTATTACTCTTTGTAGGTGTTGGAGATCCCCTGGAATATGTGGAAGCAATTTGAAGTGAAGAAGAAAATCTAGGATCGGCCATCATAAATAAGAAATGCCTAATTTCTTCCTATTTCTATTTCAAATTATGAAATGGATGATTGTCTGCAAGTTAATTTAGTACATTAGTAGCCCCAAAGACCCTAGGTTATAAGGGTGTTTTTTCCTAAACAACACCAGTTCTAACCTCAGGTGATCCTACTCTTCCCTTGAAGAGTGAAGTTGAAGTGGTCGATCTAGTTCCATCCTCGGTCGATCCCACTCTTTCTTTTGAGAGTGAAGAACAATTAGTTCATCCCACTCTTCCTTTGAAGAGTGAAGTTAAATTGGTTGATTTGATGTCATCTCCACCCGATCCCACTCCTTCGTCAGAGAGTCTTAATATTGAAGTAGTCTCTTTGACACAGTCTTCGTCTGCTCCCTCTCTGTTAGTTGAGATTGAACTGAAACCTATTGAATTCTTCGTAGTTAGTTCTGATTGTTATATGCAAGAGGAAAATTTGTCTCTTTTGATAGAAGCCTCTCCAAGTAGTGAGGTCATTTCCTTTTACTGGAGTAAGATAACAGAATCTTGTCTCCATTCGGGCATTCCTTTCCATATCTCTGTGCGACTTATTGCTAAGAGTATACTCCACACTATTGTTGACGAAGGGGATTTTGTTAGCATTCTATCCTCTACTTCTTGGCAAGCCATAGGTTCTCCTCTGCTTGTGCCAGCCACTAATCAGCTAATGGATTTTAATTGAATACCTACAACACCTTTAGGGATCCTTCCTCATTTTCCCATCACTTTAGGAGGGAAAAATATATGTATCAATGTTATGGTAGTCCAAGTTCCCTTAGATTTTAATATGCTCCTTGGCTAAGATTATGTTTACGCCATGAAAGATGTAGTGTCCACACTCTTTCAAGTGATGTATTTTCCCCATGATGGGAAGATTACGACCGTTGATTAGCTTTCCTTTGTTAAACCTAATCATCGTATGAATCCTAGTCATCAAACTTCCTTGAATGTCCTGCATGTTCTTGTGGTTCCTTCTCCTTCACCTACCACGTCTCTTACCTTTGAACATCGTGACGAAGTTCAGTCGTTTGAAAACCATAGCTTCTTCTTGTCATGAGGAAACTTTAGGGGCATGTCTCCAGTTAGGGGGCAACCCGCCAACATCTGGACATTATGTTTGATTAGAAACTCCTAGTGAGCATAGTTCCCATTCTGTATCAAGCTAGTTAAAAAATGAAACAGGCCATCGTGAGCATAGTTCCTTTCTATGTCAAGCTCATTAAAAAATGAAACATATGGATGTGAGCATAGTTCCTATTTTGTGACAATATCATTAAAAAATGAAACAGATACATGCGAGCATAGTTCCCTTTCTGTGCCAAGCTCGTTAAAAAATGAATTAGGTGCCTGCGAGCATAGTTCCCTTTCTGTTTCAAGCTCATTAAAAAATGAAACGAATGTCCACAAACATATTTATCTTTCTATTTCAAGCATGTGTAAAAATGAAATAGGTCCCCACCATAGTTATTTTCTGTTTCAAGCTTGTGTAAAAATGAAACATGTCACCTTGAGTAGTGTTTATTCTTGGTTTCAAGATCGTTAAAAAATAAAATGACCTTGAGCAGATTTCCCCTCTCATGTCAAGCTCATTTATAAAATGAAACAAATTCTTCCATTGTGTCAAGACTCAATATTTGAACCTTCTTTTCGTCTTCTTGTAAAAGCAGACGAAACAAAGCTTGGGGGGCATGTATCCTACCTCTCTATATTGGGATTTAGCTACTTAACAGTTATATTGGGGGAAAAGTACCAACCACTGGACATCCTGTTTGGAAATCACCCGTCAATGGGAGTCATTTTAAGCATAATTTCTTTTAAGTTTCGAGCTTGCCAAACCATGAAACGACACCTTGAGAATAGTTATTATTATGTTCCAATCTTGTTAAAAAATGAAGCAGATACCCTGAGAATTCTTTCAACTGATCTTCGAGCTCATTAAATAGAGTAAGATGGTGTTTAGCTTACTTTTCACTTTTCATGCTCTGGTTAAAACATGAAAAGTTCTTTGAGTTTACTTTATCGCTTTTCGTGCTTAGGATTCAAACATGAAAAAGGTTTCGAGTGCCTTTTATACCTTCGACGTACTCGTTAAAATCTTGGTGAAGAGGTATCAAGTGTACTTTTACTATTTTTCAGACTCGTTAAAATTGGATTATGAAAAAAGAACTCTAATAGAGTCCTCTTTAAGCTCTTTTCAGACTCTTAAAATGTGAAAAGATCATCGAGTGAACTTGTCTTCTTCAAGCTCGTAAAAGGACCTGAAGAGTCATCTTCCTAGTGATAGTTTGCCCCTTTTTCGGACCAGGGGGCACTACTTATGAAAAAGGTATACTCCAACCAATCATGGCTAGAAGAGTTCTCCTGGGTATTATTTTATACATTTTCGGGCCCCGGGGACTAAATTTATGAAAAAGTCCATTTTGGAGTCTTCTTAGTCATTTCAGACTCTCTAAATATGAAACGAAAAATGAGTTTACTTTCGTCAGACTCATAAAATTGAACAATGAAGGACCCTTTTCTGGGAATGAACCCCTCCTTTCTTAGGTTCATAAAACATATGAGAATGGAATCATTGCTTGATGAGCTACATCGAGTGTTTGTTACCCTCTTTGAACTCATAAAAACGAAAAGAGGCACTCATTCTCCATGATGGGGAAATTAAGGAAACAGTTTGTGTTTTGTTGTTTTTATGGCAATACATAGTTACTCTTGAACATGGCACTCATTTGCATATGCATTTCAGTACTTGCGTATTCTGTTTGTCTTCAAGTCCTGTTGATTTCATGATTCTTCTTACCGTCTTTGAGTTGTCCAAGAATTCTCTTGTCGTTAGTTGCATTAAAGGATTGGTATCATTCTCGTGTCAATACTGCCAAGTCATGCCATGCCCATGTTCAATAGAAATTTGGGCATCCATTCACTGTCTGCAGTCATCTTACCTTCTATCATGTTGGTCTTCTCTGAGTCAGTATCGTACATTGTAACACCCCGGTTTTGACCCCATTTGCATTAAAAATGTATATGATGTATATATTGTAATTAATCATGGTGAGGAGCTAAAGGAAAGATCCCCACCATCGATTCGGAATTTTATGTTTTGGTGATTAAAATCGATGCCGATGGTATTTCGTGGTAGCCAAGAACATTATAAATTTTGGACATCATAAATATGAAATTTAATTAAATATACCCACAACCAACTATGTCAATGCAACATTAAGGAAATGGGGGCATGATTTCCTAAGGATAAGGTGGGGGGGTATTTAAACCCTGATCCAATGGGGAAAAGCCAAATTTCAAAGGGAGAACCCATAAAAATGTCAACTACCCATTTTGTCTTCTTGTGCTAATCATTTATTTCTGTTAGAAGTGGTTGAGTTGGTTAATGCATGGGGATGTGAAGAGTATGGACAAATTTCAATTGGGCAGAGCACCCATTTTGGAAAAATGTGTTTTGACTTAATGGGAAAGTAAGAACCCAAAAATTCAGTACTCACCCATCATGCATTCACGTTCTCTCTTCCTCATGTGTTTTGGGAGCTCTTGGGCATTTTTTCTCATGTTGACAGCAATTTCCTATTGTAACATCCTCGACCCTTCGATTGACGAAGAGGACGCTACTATACGTCAAATCATCTGGGCATCTAGCCCCATGAACATGAACATACATATATATAGTGCTGAAGCATGATACTTAAAACATAAAACATTTTACGAAGCATAATCATTCATATACACAATGGAAGCAAAACATATCAATCCACATTCATGCATATATAGATCAACATTTAACATGTATATCATCATTCATCAATGGTAAATATATAATTTCAGACACAAGTTAGGCAAGAGTACTTATCTTATAGAGAACTTGTTCTGCAACCAGCTACGTCGCTACAACGTTCCACCCAACCATAGGCCCGCGTGCTCCTTAATATCTTAGCAACAATGCCACCCTTGAGCCAGGCATGATTCCCCAAGGAATAAGGAACTAACAGGCTTACACGTAGCCAAGGATAACAACACCACTAGGGTACACAGTTCAGCCAAGCTAACACAGTTGGGTTTATCAGGTGAATAGTAGATTAGCCAAGCCAACAAAGTTGGGTTTATCAAGCCATCTAGGAGCTGGGAAAGGCTATATACTAAGTTGGTGAGCCCATTGAAGAGCTACATACACCAACACCAGAACCAGCCTAGCTTCTAGAACACCCACACACACCCAACACAAGGAATCATCCCTTTCACTGCAATGCAGTCCCTTAGACCCTGATCTCCCTTTCAGTGCTATTCAGGGGTCGTGGAGAAGAAAGCCAACTCAATACCTCTATCTGTGTGGTTCTCAATCCACTAGGTTTATCAAGCACCTCAGGCCCCCATTCACCACTCCAATGCAGTCCAAGGACAAAACCACTGCATGCAAGCAGCCAAGAAGCTAATCAAGCTTTTACAGGGGAAAACACAACCAATAATTTTGTGAGCAAACAGCAGCCCATAAACAGTTATGAACCCACAACACTCGATCCTCAATGCAATCGCTGGAGAAAATTACACAGACAACAGTGGGGAAAGAGTAGATTCTCAATCCAATCGTTGTAGAATTTGCATAGACCAGAAAAGGATAAAGGAACAACCTACCACTATATACAAGAAAGACAAAATGCAACCCCACTGAACTATTGAGGCCATTACAGCCTCGAATCAATGGTGGACATCATAGAACAATACGCAGTCTGAAATTGATGGAAAAAGATACAAAACTCTACGTGAACAGAGGAAGAACGTTTCTCCGATTAGCAAGCGCTGTGTGAAGGAAATGGCGAACCCCCAACAATTGAATGTGGATTCCTTTAACTCCGTCGCGTGAAGAAAGTGAAGAGACTCACGAACTAGTTAGTGGGAAGACCATCCACACATCGTGGAGAGTGAGAGCAGGCATGGACATGGTAGTGATCTTTTTGCCAACAAATCGCTGCACCAACTAACAACAGAACAATGAAGGGTGGTGGTTGGATGAGACAAGGGAGGGTGAGTGAAGAGAGTGGTGACACATGGCTTTCCCCCATGACTCAATGTTCAACATTCCCCTTCCTTATCGTTTGGAATAATGCCCCTTCTCAATTTAGTTGCCGCGAACGTAGTTGGTTGGGTTATTTAATTAAAATGTGTGTTTACATGATGCCACAATTAAATATATGTCGTATGTCCCGATATCCCATTGGTGACCATTCCCAAAACAGAAACACAACATAACCAAATCAATGGTGGGGCCTTGGCCTTTAGCTCTGCACCAATATTATTTACAATATGTGTATCATGTATTTTTAATGCAAGTGGGGATAAAACCAAGGTATTACATTCCCCTCCCCCTTCAATAGCACTGTCCTCAGTTCCTTACAAAATTTGAACAAAATGTTACAATGGTACCGCCTCAGTGTTTCGTAGTCTTGAACAAAAATGAATGTGCCAATCGCATGGCATCCTCCAGCTCCCACGTAGACTCTTCAGGTCCGTAGTGCTCCCATTGCACCTTTACCTGCCATATGGCTTGGTTCTGGAGCATTGTGACCTTCCTGTTGAGGATGTACATTGGCTTGATTTGGAACTCTCCCTCGGGTTCCACTTGGCTCACATCCCAATTTATCACATGGTTAGGATCATGTACATATTTCTTAAGCAAAGAAACATGAAAAATATTATGAGCTCTAGTACTAGCAGGCAATGCAAGTCTATATGCAATTGGCCCTATTCTTTCAAGAACTTCAAACAACCCACAATATCTAAGTGACAGCTTGGCACAACTTCCAAGCTTCAATGAAATTTTCTTTTCCTTCACTTTGAGGTAAACATGATCCCCAACACTAAACTATTTGTTCATCCTATACTTATCTGCATAGATCTTCTATCTGTCCTGTGTTGCTTTCAGATTCTGCCTGATCCTTACAACCTCTTGCTCCATTTCCTTGAGCAATTCTGGTCCAAGCACAACTCTGTTCACTGGGTTATCCCAAGTCACTGGTGTCCCACACCTTCTTCCATACAAGGATTCATACAGACTCATCCCCAAGGATGCCTGCTGTCCATTGTTGTAAGCAAACTCTACCAAGTGTAAGTAATCTTCCCACTTGGTTGGTTTGTCCATCACATACATGCAAAGCATATCTTCAAGCACCAAATTAACTCTTTCTTTCTGCCCATCTGTTTGAGGATGGTAGGAAGTGCTAAATTTTAGCTTTGTACCCAAATCTGCAAACAAACCCCTTCCAGAAATTGGAAGTGAACTTGACATCTCTGTCAGAAACTATTGCCTTCAGCAATCCATGCAATTTGAAAATATCCTTCATGAAAATCTTTGCAATGTCATCAGTCTTGTGTGTATACTTCACTGGTATAAAATGTGTTGCTTTAGTCAACTTGTCTACTACAACCATGATGGAATCATGTTGTCTCTAAGTCATCAACAATCATGTAATAAAATCCATGGAAATAACTTCCCATTTCCATTCCAGAATTGGAAAAGGCTGCAACAAAGCTGCTGGATGTTGATGCTCAACATTTACCTGTTGACATTTCATGCACCTTGAAATGTATTCAGCCATGTCCCTTTTCATACCTGGCCAAAAGTACTGCCTTCTAGCTGTAGCAATTGTCTTTTGATATCCTGGGTGACCAGAATACGGAGCTTGATGGATTTCATCCATAACAATTCTCCTCAAATATGCTACATTCGGAATATAAATTCCGCCTTTAAAAGTGAGAAGTCCATATTATTCCAATTTATATCCCTCATACCTCTTCTCAAGACTTTGCTGCTGCAATTTGTCTTTTACCTGCTCATACAATTCATCTCCGGCAACATGATTAACAATTTGCTGCCTCAATTCTGATTGGCAAATACTAAGAGATGCCACATGCATTTCCTATACCTTCCTGCTGAGTGCATCGGCTACCTTGTTCTCTTTTCCTTTTATGTGCTTGATTTCAAAATCAATCTGACATAGAAATTCCAGCCATCTCACTTGCCTAGCATTCAGAGTAGGCTGATCAAAAAAATACTTTAGGCCATAGTGATCTGTTTTGAGTTCAAATCTTCTACCCATCAAGTAATGTCTTGACATCTTAAGAGCATGTACTATGGCTGCAAGCTCTAGATCATGAGTGGCATAGTTCTTCTCATGCTCCTTAAGCTTTCTTGACTCATAACATACCACGTGGTTGTCCTGCATAAGGACTCCTCCAAGCCCTTGTCCGCATGCATCGGTACACACCACAAAGTCTTTCTCTGGGTCTGCAACTTTCAATACTGGTGCATTGGTGAGAATATTCTTCAACCGCTGGAAGCTTTCTTCACACTTCGAAGTCCATTCGAACTTTATTCCCTTATTTTGCAAAGAAGTGATGGCATGTGCAACCTTGGAAAATCCTTCAATGAATCTCCTGTAGTATCCTGCAAGTCCCATAAAAGATCTTACATCCGTCACATTTCTTGGAGTAGGCCAATTTATAATGGCTTCAATCTTTTCAGGGTCTCATTAGAGAGAATTTGAGGTCAAAAATGGGCCTCAAAAGGACCAAAATGTACTATAAAAATCAACCAATTACATTCTAGTAGATGACATCATCCCCCATGGTTGAGGTGGCATTGCATGAGTTAAGAATGCTTATTTGTCACATTTTCTATGGTGGATGAAAACCCATAGTTAACCAAGGTAGTGGTACAAGTACTTTTAAGTCATAAAGTGAAGTACTCACAATAAAAGTCATTTCACACTTTCTCATAAAATAATATTATTGTCATTTTTAAGTAAAGTACTCATAATTCATAAAAATGTCTTTTCACATTTTTTTATAAAATAATATATTGTCATATTCATGTTTTTTAATTTTAAATTATATATTCACTCAATTGTATTTAATATCATAATGTCAAACTAATATATATTAAATCTTGTACTTTTAAAATAAATTAAATTCATGAATGATATTTATATGAAAAAAATATGTTAGTTATGCATATAAATTAAATTTTTTTTTGTTTAATTTTATTTACAAGTTCAATACAAATAAATGCTAAAGGACAATATTTTTTTGGGAATTCACAATGAATCTTAGTCACATCATTGTAGAGTTATTTTATTAATTTTATTTATAGTCAATTTAGAAAAGTAACTCAACCATGGTTATTTATATTGTGCATAAAAAGTAGTGTAGGAGATGAGTTGTCATATATACCTACCCCATAAAATCCCTAACTCATAATATTTTAATATATCTTATATTTTTGTAGTACATCTCTTAGGAGGTCCATTTTTGACCTCAAATTCTCTCTAATGATTGATATACCCTCTTCTGAGATAATGTGACCCAAATACTGAGTTCTATCCCTATAGAAGTCACACTTGCTCAGCTTTGCATATAACTGATGTTCCCTGAGCACTTGCAATGCCAATATCAAATGCTCTTCATGCTCTTCCTCATTCTTAGAATAAACAAGAATGTCATCAAGGAAAACAAGAACAAACTTGTCCAAATACTTACTGAAGAGACTGTTCATAAGGCACATAAATGTGGCTGGTGCATTTGTGAGACCAAATGGTACCACTACGAACTCATAATGTCCATACCTTGTCCTGAAGGTTGTCTTATGAATGTCTTCATCCTTGATTCTCACCTGATGGTAACCAGACCTCAAGTCAATCTTGGAAAACACCTTTGCTCCTCTCATTTGATCAAAGAGGTCATCAATCCTAGGAAAAGGATATTTCTTCTTCATAGTAACCTTGTTCAATTGTCTGTAATCAATACATAACCTGAGTGTACCATATTTCTTCTTTACAAACAAAACCGGTGCTCCCCAAGGAGACACACTTGATCGGATATACTTCTTTTCCAACAACTCTTGCAGTTGCATCTTCAACTCTAGCATCTTCGGTGTACTCATCCTGTAGGGTGTCTTGGACATTGGTGCTGCTCCTGGCACAAGTTCAATGGTGAAATCAATGTCCCTATTTGGAGGAAGCCTTGGAATCTCATCAGGAAACACATCCTTGAATTCCTGTAACACCTGATAGTCTTCCAACCTAGGAGTTTCATCTCCTGTTGGTTCCAGAATTTGAGTTGCATAATACTGCATCCTTTCCTACAGAACTTCTTCAACTGCATTGCTGAAACTTGTCTTACTAAAATTACTTTTGGAATACCTTTCACAACTACCAAGTTTCCTTCTTCATCCATGCATTTGAAAGTCTTGTTATAATAGTCAAGCTTCAGTCGGTGAGCTTCTAACCAATCCATTCCAATGAGAACATCATAGGAACCAAGTGGTAGAACATTCAGATCTACACAAGTGATCAATCCATCCATAACCAGTGGACATTTCTCTACCACTTCATTGACCTTTCTCTTAGTCCCAGTGGCTAGCTGAGCTAACCAAGGTTTTTTATGCTTTACCTTCTTAAAAACACAACTCTCCACTACCCTAGGAGTGATATAACTGTGAGTAGAACCAATGTCAATCAAAATAGAAATAGATTGTTCAACAATCTTTCCTGCAACTTCAACCACATTTGATTGATGATCTACCTGGCGGTCCTCCAGTGTTGCATAAATTCTAGGTACTACTCTGGCTACCTGACCAACTATTTCTGCTCCCTGAATGTTATAAGCTAGTCTTGCACTTTCATTCTCAAGTGGATAATATCTAAGCAAGTGAGGTCCTTCACATTTCCAACATTTGAGTGGACCTTTATTCGGATGTGGCTCTTTAGGCTTTCCACCTGTCACTCCAATTAGATTACCCATAGCTTGGTATGGCTGCTTCTGCTGATTCTTGAATCTAGAAGGTTTGAAACCTTTCTTTCTTTGGTCAAACTTTTCATTCTTCTTGTCCTTCCATGCCTTATGGTAATCAGGTTTACCTTTTCTTTGCTCATAGCAATATTTAGCCTTTCTTATTGCTTCTTTGAGAGTTCTCGTCTCATAGAACTCAATTCTATCTTTGTAGGCTCGAGGCAATAGACTTAGAAATTACTAGATCTTCACTTTTTCATCTCTGATGTACCAGACATACCTCAACAATTCCAAGAATTTATTTGCATATTCATCCATGGTTTGCTGTCCCAATCTCAGCTCATGGAACTCCTCTATATTGTCATCATAATACCTGTCAGAAATGTATTTCTTCTTGAAATACTTCTTGAACTGTTTCCACTTTAGTTTCCTTTCACTCATCTTCTTTACCTGCGTGAAGTAATCCCACCAAATGGATGCCCTTCCATTCAGATTGAATATGGAAACTTGTGCCTTCATGTTTCTTGAATAATCCTGCACCTGAAAGTACTTCTTTATCCCAAGAAGCCAAGATTCAGCTTCTTGTCCCGTCTTTATCTCACCATCAAATGTAGGAGGTTTAGCTTTCCTAAATTCATCTCGAGAGCGATCCCTATGGTGCCTTCTCCTTTTCCTTTTATGAGAAGATGAACTTGTATCTCCATTGGATTTTTCAGAGTCCAATGATCCATTGGAAATCCTTCTCCTTCTCCTAGTGCTGCTCTTACTGCCTTCTGACCTTGATGTACCTCATCTAGAATATATCTTTTTTCTATAAATCTGTCAAACTCTACAATATGGTAGCATTCAACTGATGCTTCTCTTCCTGGTATTTAACCAAGCTTCTCATGGTGGCTGCAACCTCAAATGGTGTCCCCTGGAATCTCCTTCCATTAGACTCTATGTCATCATTTCCATTACGAACATTTTCTCCCATGGCATCTTCTACTCGCTCGTAAGAATCATGAGCATCATACCCATCATGAGTTCTCATGACTGAACCACCTCTTTCTTTACCACATTTTTCTTTCTGGAGTACTGCTCTTGGAAGTTATCTAAAGTTCTGCAAATGTGTTAGTAGAAAACTGTTAGATGCATAACATTAATATAAATCAAAACTACTTACCTTTTCTTCTGGAAATTTTTATAAACAACAATTATGCTAAAACATAGAATTTTCCCTATTTCTTTTCAGCCCTGTGACCGTTGATAATCTACTGAAATTTGCTGAAAACAAGTTGAAAACTATTTGAAAAAATGCAGAGAAATTCCTTCGAGAAACCTAAATTTCCCTAGTCCCAATCGGACCTCTTCCTAGCTATTTTTTCGATTCTACGGTGGTCAAAACAACTACACTTCCAATCTGCATTGGTGAGCAGATCGACTATTCATCGGCGGTCTGTTCGCTTACTTCTTCTGGCGTTTCAGCGGGAAAAACAACTAAACTCTCACTCTGTATCAGCGAGCAAATCATCTGTTGATCGGGTGCACAGTCTCTTGAGCATCCGCAACGGTGAAAAATGTTCTTACTTCGGTTTCCGTGGGCAAATGTCTAGACTTCCAATTTGCACTGGTGAGAAATCAACTATTCATTGGGTGCATAGTCATTTGAACAGCTGCAATGGCGGAAAGTAATTTTACTATGATTTCCGCGGGAAACCGACTAGGCTTTCGATCGACGATGTCAACTACTGCTCATCGGGTGTTTCGGTGGTTGAAAATTCTAATTCCTTCCGTTGTATCAGCAAGTTATTCATCTGATTCCTTCCGCCGCATCGGGCCTACAGTGGTCTATTATCCCGCATCTGATCGACGATTCGTTGGTGTATTTTCGTCCACAGTATCGGGTCCACAATTGTTTATTGTTTAGAACTTCATTAGCGACAGCAATGACTAACCATGTTGTGTCGGTGTTCGGGTGTCCTACGCATCGGACGGTTAGTCCCTTCAGCTTCCACAACAGCGGCCCGCAATCAAACTAAATCTTCCGCAGCCATGGGTCTATCGACGGTTGGAGCCTCTAGAACCTACGGCATCGGTGCTTGGATGCTCTCCTCGTTAGGTGGTTATTCCTTTTGGTCTCCGCAACGACGGATGTTTGGTCAACAAACTTTACCTGTCATAGCTCATCGATGACTGCATCATTTGATCATCAACAATGTGATCAACTAACCATCTCCAATGGCCGATGATTCCATGCCTTAGAATTTTTTTTGATATTTTTCTCTTCATTTCCGAACCTTCATCGGCTCAATGATCGCTTATTTTCCACCAATCTGTTTGTTATCTGTCGGTGAAAACTTTCTCTATCTTCTGTTGACTCTGTCGGCTCCATCTCCCTTATCCTTCGTCGATCAAGTAACTGCTTGTCTCTTCCATAATCCACTAACACCTCGGCATCGGCGAGTGGAATACTAAAGCATCGGCGGTTTAGTTTGATCAGTAGCCGCAACGGAGGCTCATCATCTTCGATCCTTTTTTGATCGGTGGTCCTATCCACTAATGCTTTCTGATCGATGAAATGAAGCATGATTTTGACCAGCATTGGTAGTCGAAGCTTCTCCCTATCGGAAGACTAGTGCTCTAGGCTTCCGCAACGACGGACGCATGAAACACTATCTTTTTTTGATGGCCGATGATTTCAGGCCTTAGAAAAAAAAATATAAACTTTCTTTACAGCGTCAGTGGTCACAGGCTCTATCCGTTGGAAGGATAGTCTTCTAGCTATCCGCAACGGTGGTGCAGATCATCTAATACCTCTCGCTGTTCATCAGGGATGCATACTACTAACATGCTCCGATGGTCGACAAAGTCAACACTTAGAATTTTTTTGAAATTTTGTGCCATCGATGGTCGGAGGCATAGTGGTCTAGCCATCCGCAACAGTGGCGATCAATCAGCTAAGCATCAAATATCCATCCGTCTAAGTGTCTCAATGTGCCAATGGCCAAACACTTAAAAATTTTCTAAATTTTTTCCTCCACAGTCTTCCACCGCATTGGCCATCGGATCAACTATCCGTCAGGTGGCCTTCCCACTAAGTGCTCCGCTACATCGAAAGAACTTGTCACTACATTTTCTTATGGGCCGATGGTTCCAACACTTACAAAAATTTTGAAGTTTAGGTTTTTCTGTCACAATTTTCTGATTGTTGCTAGGAAAAAGGCAACCTGCTTCTGTTATCTGATCTGTCACGGCCCATTCAGGCCCATGCTGCAACTAGAGCTTTGATACCACACTGTAACGTCCCCGACCCTCCAATCGGTGAAGAGGACACTACTATACATCAAATCATCTGGGCATCTATCCCCATGAACATGAACATACATACATATAGTGCTGAAGCATGATACTTAAAACATAAAACATTTTACAAAGCATAATCATTCATATACACAATGGACGCAAAACATTTCAATCCACATTCATGCATATATAGATCAGCATTTAACATGTATATCATCATTCATCAATGGTAAATATATAATTGCAGACACAAGTTAGGCAAGAGTACTTATCTTGTACAGAACTTGTTCTGCAACCAGCTACGTCACTACAATGTTCCACCCAACCATAGGCCCGTGTGATCCTTAATCTCTTAGAAACGTGCCACCCCCGAGCCGGGCATGATTCCCCAAGGAATAAGAAACTAATAGGCTTCCACGTAGACAAGGATAACAACACCACTAGGGTACACAGTTCAGCTAAGCCAACACAGTTTGGTTTATCAAGCGAATAGCAGATTAGCCAAGCCAACAAAGTTGGGTTTATCAGGCCATCTAGGAGCTAGGAAAGGCTATATGCTAAGATGGTGAGCCCATTGAAGAGCTACAGACACCAACACTAGAACTAGCCTGGCTTCTAGAACACCCACACACACCCAACAGAAGGAATCATCCCTTTCTCTCCAATGTAGTCCCTCATACCCTGATCTCCCTTCCAGTGCTATTCAGGGGTTGTGGAGAAGAAAGCCAGCTCAGTAGCTCTGTCTATGTGGTTCTCAATCCACCAGGTTTATCAAGCACCTCAGGCCCTCATTCACCACTCCAATGCAGTCCGAGGACAAAACCACTGCATGCAAGCAGCCAAGTAGCTATTCAATCTTTTACAGGGGAAAACACAGTCAATCAATTCGTGAGCAAACAATAGCCCATAAACAGTTATGAACCCAAAACACTCGATCCTCAATGCAATCGCCGTAGAAAATTACATAGTCAGAAGTGGGGAAAGAGTAGATTCTCAATACAATCGCTGTAGAATTTTCACAGACCAAAAAAGGATAAAGGAACAGCCTACCACTCTATACAAGAAAGACTAAACGCAACCCCACCAAACTATTGAGGCCATTACAGCCTCAAATCAATGGTTGACATCACAAATCAATACGCAGTTTGAAATTGATGGAAAAAGATACAAAACTCTGTGTGAACAGAGGAAGAACGTTTCTTCGATTAGCAAGCGGTGTGTGAAGGAAATGGCGAACCCCCAACAATGGAATGTGGATTCCTTTAACTCTGTCGTGTGAATAAACTGAACAGACTCATGGACTGGTTAGTGGGCAGATCATCTGCACATCGTGGAGAGTGAGAGCAGGCGTGGGCATGGTAGTGGTCTTTCTACCAACAAATTGCTGCCCCAACTAACAACATAACAACGAAGGGTGGTGGTTGGATGAGACAAGGGAGGGTGAGTGAAGAGAGTGGTGACACATGGATTTCCCCCATGACTCAATGTTCAACATTCCCCTTCCTTATCCTTTGGAATCATGCCCCTTCTCAATTTAGTTGCCGCGAACATAGTTGGTTGGGTTATTTAATTAAAATGCATGTTTACATGATGCCACAATTAAATATATGCTATATGTACCGATATACCATCGGTGACCATTCCCAAAACAGAAACACAACATAACCAAATCGATGGTGGCGCCTTGGCCTTTAGCTCCACACCAAGATTATTTACAATATGTGTATCATGTATTTTTAATGCAAGCGGGGTTAAAACCTGGGTATTACATTCCCATCCCCCTTTAATAGCACTGTCCTCAGTGCCTTACAAAATTTGAACAAAATGTTACACTAGTACCACCTCAATGTTCCGTAGGCTTGAACAAAAATGGATGTGCCAATCGCATGGCATCCTCCAGCTCCCACATAGCCTCTTCAGGTCCATAGTGCTCCCATTGCACCTTTACTTTCCCTATGTCTCGGTTCCAGAGCATTGTGACCATCCTGTCGAGGATGCGCATTGGATCGATTTGGAACTCTCCCTCAGGTTCCACCTGGATCACATCCCAATTTATCACATGGTTAGGATCATGTACATATTTCTTAAGCAAAGAAACATGAAAAACATTATGAGCTCTAGTACTAGCAGGCAATGCAAGTCTATATGCAACTGGCCCTATTCTTTCAAGCACTTCAAACAACCCACAGTATCTAGGTGTCAGCTTGGCACAACTTTCAAGCTTCAACAAACTTTTCTTTTCCTTCACTCTGAGGTAAACATGATCCCCAACACTGAACTCTCTGTTCATCCTATGCTTATCTACATAGCTTTTCTGTCTGTCCTATGCTACTTTCAGATTTTACCCGATCCTTACAACTTCTTGGTCCATTTCCTTGAGCAATTTTGGTGCAAGCACAACTCTGTTCACTGGGTTATCCCAAGTCACTAGTGTCCTACACCTTCTTTCGTACAAGGATTCATACAGACTCATCCCCAAGGATGCTTGTTGTCCATTGTTGTAACCAAACTCTACCAAGTGTAAGTAATCTTCCCACTTGGTTGGTTTGTCCATCACATACATGCGAAGCATATCTTCAAGCACCTGATTAACTCTTTCTGTCTGCCCATCTATCTGAGGATGGTAGGTAGTGCTGAAGTTTAGCTTTGTCCCCAAATCTGCAAACAACCCCTTCCAGAAATTGGAAGTGAACTTGACATCTCTGTCAGAAATTATTGCCTTCAGCAATCCATGCAATTTGAAAATCTCCTTCATGAAAATCTTTGCAATGTCATCAGTCTTGTGCGTAGACTTCACTAGTATAAAATGTGCTACTTTAGTCAACTTGTCTACTACAACCATGATGGAATCATGTTTTCTCCAAGTCATTGGAAATCTTGTAATAAAATCCACATAAATAACTTCCCATTTCCATTCCGGAACTGGAAAAGGCTGCAACAAAGCTGTTGGATGTTGATGCTCAACCTTTACCTATTGACATTTCATCACCTTGAAATGTATTCAGCCATGTCCCTTTTCATACCTGGCCAAAAGTACTGCCTTCTAACTGTAGCAATTGTCTTCTGATATCCTGGGTGACTAGAATACGGAGCTTGATGGATTTCATCCATAACAATTCTCCTCAAATCTGCTACATTCGGAATATAAATTCTGCCTTTAAAAGTGAGAATTCCATCTTCTTCCAATTTATATCCCTCATACCTCTTCTCAATACTTTGCTGCTGCAATTTGTCTTTTACCTGCTCATACAATTCATCTCCAGTAACATGATTAACTATCTGCTACCTCAATTCTAATTGGCAAATACTAATAGATGCCACATGCATTTCCTGTACCTTCCTGCTGAGTGCATCAGCTACCTTGTTCTCTTTTCCTTTTATGTGCTTGATTTCAAAATCAAACTCACATAGAAATTCCAACCATATCGCTTGCCTAGCATTCAGAGTAGGCTGATCAAACAAATACTTCAGGCCACTGTGATTTGTTCTGAGTTCAAATCTTCTACCCATCGAGTAATGTCTCCACATCTTGAGAGCATGTATTATGGTTGCAAGCTCTAGATCATGAGTGGCATAGTTCTTCTCATGCTCCTTCAGCTTTCTTGACTCATAACATACCACGTGGTTGTCCCGCATAAGGACTCCTCCAAGCCCTTGTCCGCATGCATCGGTACACACCACAAAGTCTTTCTCTAGGTTTGCAACTTTTAATATGGGTGCACTGGTGAGAAGATTCTTCAACCGCTGGAAGCTTTCTTCACACTTCAAAGTCCATTCTAACTTTACTCCCTTCTTTTTCAAAGAAGTGATGGCATGTTTAACCTTGGAAAATCCTTCAATGAATCTCCTGTAGTATCCTGCAAGTCCCATAAAAGATCTTACATCCGTCACATTTCTTGGAGTAGGCCAATTCATAATGGCTTCAATCTTTTCAGGGTCTACTGATATACCCTCTTATGAGATAATGTGACCCAAATAATGAATTCTATCCCTATAGAACTCACACTTGCTCAGCTTTGTATACAGTTGATGTTCCTTGAGCACTTGCAATGTCAATCTCAAATTCTCTTCATGCTCTTCCTCATTCTTAGAATAAACAAGAATGTCATCAAGGAAAACAAGAACAAACTTGTCCAAATACTTACTGAAGACATTGTTCATAAGGCACATAAATGTGGCTGGTGCATTTGTGAGACCAAATGGTACCACTACGAACTCATAATGTCCATACCTTGTCCTGAAGGATATCTTATGAATGTCTTCATCCTTGATTCTCACCTAATGGTAACTAGACCTCAGGTCAATCTTGGAAAACACCTTTGCTCCTCTCATTTGATCAAAGAGGTCATCAATCCTAGGTAAAGGATATTTATTCTTCACAGTAACCTTGTTCAACTGTCTATAATCAATACATAACCTGAGTGTACCATCTTTCTTCTTTACAAACAAAACCAGTGCTCCCAAAGGAGACACACTCGATCAGATATACTTCTTTTCCAACAACTTTTGCAGTTGCATCTTCAACTCTAGCATCTCCGGTGTACTCATCCTGTAGGGTGTCTTGGACACTGGTGCTGCTCCTGGCACAAGTTCAATGGTGAAATCAATGTCCCTCTTTGGAGGAAGCCCTGGAATCTCATTAGGAAAGACATCCTTGAATTCTTGTAACACCTGATAGTCCTCCAACCTAGGAGTTTCATCTCCTGTTGGTTCCAGAATATGAGCTGCATACAACTGCATCCTTTCCTGCAGAACTTCTTCAACTGCATTGCTGAAACCTGTCTTACTGAAATTACTTTCGGAATACCTTTCACAACTACTGGGTTTCCTTCTTCATCCATGCATTCAAAAGTATTGTTATAATAGTCAAGCTTCACTCGGTGAGCTTCTAACCAATCCATTCCAATGAGAACATCATGGCCCTCCTTCGACAAGCCTATTTCTGTCGACTTCAATGCCTCATCTAGGAATTAGAATTACAAACCAAGTAAATTACCTTGGGAATTCCTGCCTAAATGGCAAGTTACTTCTCTTTCAACATGAGTTTACATCATTGAATCTTGATTGAAATATTCTACAGAGTGTTTGACTCCAAGTCCTTTATTCACACTTGGCAGAATGTACTGAGATACCTTGGGAATCATTCACATAAATGGTGATTTTCCTTGTACTTGTTAACAGTTTACATTAATGACTGGTAATCAAGTGGTTTCTACCATGTTAAACATCAATACATTGTAATCACATGGTCATATTCATATCATTGTGGGTTCGACTTGAAGACCCTGGGTTTATTGATACCTTTCCCAGGTTGCGGCGGATTTTGTTTGAGTCATATTACACAGATCCACTTTGTATTGGTCATGGTTTTGTTATCATATCGTCATGGATCTACGTTTGTGTCTAGTATACATGATTGTGTTCAGCGAGCCTCTAATACCATGGATTTTCATTGAATTGGTTGGCAGCCATGTTATTATTCACATGAGATTTGAGTTCGGTGTACTGCAACAGCCTCTAGCCAACATCCTTGCCTTCAATTTCTTCACTTTGCAAAGCAATCACCTATCACATTCCTCTAACTTCATGCTTTGGGGGGCATTCTGTTACACCAAAATCTCTTCATAATGAGCCATGTTTCAACCTTATGACTAATCCCTAAATTTTCCCAAGCCAAAGTTGATTGAGTTTGAGTTTGTTCCTACCCTTTTTACCCTCTCTAGGTGGGTTGGAACTCTTTCTCCTACGGAAAGGTGTGCCGAAAATCTTTCCCTTCATGAAAGGAGCGCCAATGGCACTTTTTCTCCTAAGGAAAGGTGCATTGGTGCTCTACCTCCTGCATCAAGGTGCACCATGGGTGTTTAGAGGGAAAACAGAGAAGCTTCGAGGCCTTTCTCGAAGGTGGATGAGGTGTAGGATCATCCCTACCTTCTAGGTGAGGTGGCATTCAGTTCCCTAACCTATGGGGAAGATCCATTAGACCCCTCCTCCTAATAATCAACCTACTCTATCCCTTTAGCCTTATAAATTGAACCCTCTCTCCATTGTGAAAAGAGGGAGGGATTATGGTCCTCTTATGTTGGTGGAATTTCTAGGTGATCCCTATCATCCTTTGGGAGAAAAAATATCATCCTTTGGGAGGTCTACTATCTTGCTTTGGAGGCTTGTCTTGGATTGTTGGATGGAATATTGCAACATTAAGGCTAGGTTGTGATGTTCTTTCCTATGTAATTCTAAGTATCTCCTTGATTACATTAATACAAATCTCTTTCCATAAATTTTATTGTGTTGATGATGTTTAGAGATTTCTTCCTATACTATTTGCTTTATTCCACTTGCTTTATAGGGTTTTGTAGCTCAAGAAATGAAGGCTATGGAGCTTGGATCAACAACGATAGAATAGAATTTGCATACCTCAGGTAAGTGATCTATCTGTTAACTTGCATTTATATTTGATCTAGGAAATTAGATTGTATTGTGTACTTGATTTGTTCTGGATCCACTTGGACTAGGGAGATCTGGATTGAGTCCGCTTGAGTGGATTTATCCACTAACAATAGCATTATAATTTCAATCTTATTTTGTAGTGGAATATAAATAAGGATCACTAAAAGAATAACCAAAGAAAATAAAAAAAAGACACAGATTTTATCTTGGGAAACCACAAGGGAGAAAACCCAACAACCGTTTTAATAGAGAATCAGTTCAAGATACAAAGTAAATGAGCATATAAGTAGATACAATAATGATCACATAGATCAATGGAAGATAAACCAAAGAATAATAGAGAAAACGTTTCCAAATATAGAAAACTCTAGAAAACAATCTTCTTCTCTCTCTTGCACACTTGTAAAATATATGAGTGATTTTCTTGGAGAAAACGAGGAGGTGTCCCTCCTATTTATACTTTTCATGTTTCCTTTTTAACTTTTGTTGTGGTTCCAACTTGTATTCCTTGCATGGTTCAACTTATCTTTATTGGAATAATAATTATTATTCCATTGTTTCTTTTGGGGACGAATTGGTGTGAGGATGCCTCATGTAGCTACAAAACCAACTCTCCCTCTTAGACAAGGAGGCATCATCAGGATAGAAAACATCTAGATATTATGAGAGCATCATGATTGTCTTGAAAATATCTATATCATAAGAAATGTCTTCTAAAAAAACTCAGTCCATTGAGAAGTGTCATCAAATCAATTGAGTCCATCGAGGAGTTAACAACGCAACCAAGTCCATCGGGGAGTCAACGAGTAATGACTCAACTCAGTCCATCAAGGAGTCAACAAATCAACTTATTCCATTAAGGATTCAACATGTAACAAATAAACTCAATCTATTGAGGAGTCAACATATCAACCCAGTCCATTGGGGTGTCAACATGTAATGAGTCAACTCAGTCCATCAAGAAGTCAAAAAATCAACCTGTTCCATCGAGGAGTCAACATGTAATGAATAAAATAAGTCTATTGAGGAGTGAACAAATCAACCCATTCCATTATGGATTCAACATGTAACGACTCAAATCATCCCATAGAGGATTTAATAACTCAACCCAACCCATCGGGGAGTCAACAAGTAACGTCTCAACTCAATCCATCGAGGAGTTAACAAGGAATCGATAAACTCCCTCTCTCTTCCTTTCAATGGAAGAGTCACACCATTCTCCCTATATCAAGGATAATGTCTAACTAATTCTGCAACATCAATCCTCCCTCTCAATGAGGTAGACATTCTCCACTACTCCAAGATGGTCACGAAAGTGCACAAACTTTGCCTTGGGAAGAAGCTTGGTGAGAATGTCGGCAGTCTGATCATATGTAGGAACATACTAGAGCTATAATGCTCCTCTTTGCACCATGTAATAGATGTAATGGTACTGAATCTCAATATGCTTCAACTTATCATCAAATACTAGATTCATTGTTAGTCGTACTAAGATCTGGTTATCACAATGAATCAATGCTGACTCTAGCATATGACCACACAATCCAAAAAGGAGTTTTTGAAGCCATAATTATTCCTGAGCTACAACACACAGTGCAATATAATCGACTTCTGATGTACTCAATTCCACTAAGGTCTACTTCCTACTACACTAAGAAATCACAACAGATTCCAGATTGAAGAAACACCCAGAGGTGCTCTTCTTTTCTACAACACTCCCTTGCCAATCAGAATCAAAATACCCCTGTAATCTCTTATCACCATTAGAAGCATAACTTAGGCCATATCCCATTTTTCCACAAAATTACCTCAACACATGTTTTGTAGCAACCCAGTGTACCTGTATTGGCTCACTCATGAACTGGTTGAGAGCACTCACTGCAAAAAATATATATGGTATGTTGTTAACCAAATACGTCAATGATCTGATCAATTGTCTATAGAAGGAATGATATATCAAATATGAATTGAAACAATAGTCTCTTAGGTTCTTCATATTTGAATCCATTGGTGTGGCCATGTACTTACAATCCATCATCCCAAATATCCTTAGGATATCAATAGTGTAATTCCGTTGACTCAAGAATATCTCACCATGGATTTTCCATACTTCTAATACGAATAAGCAGTGGATCAAACCAAGGTCCTTCATCTCAAACTTAGAGGTTAAATTCCTCTTACACCACTCAATAAGTTTCTCATCTTTTGTGGGAAACATGTCATCAACATAAAACACAAGGATCAAAGGCTCACCATCCACAACCTTCTAGTAAAGGTTAGAATCAACATCACTCTTGGTGAATCCCAAACTCACCAAGTATCCATCAATACTAACATACCATGGATGTGGTGCCTTCTTGAGTCCATAAAAGGAATTCTTCAGTCTGCACGCATGGTACTTCTTCCCATGGATCATAAAACCCTTTGGATGCTCAATGTAGACCTCTTCCTCAATCACACCATTGATAGAGGAAATATTTACATCCATCTGATGCAAATTCCATTCCATAGTTGAAGAAAGAGAAATAATCATCTTGAGAGAAGTGTACCAAGAAATTGGAGCAAATGTCTCATCATAATCAATTCCCTCTTTCTGAGATAATCCTCTAGCCACAAATCTCACTTTGTGATTTTCAATAATACAATTTTCTCCATGTTTGTTTTGTAAATACACTTGGAAGTCACCATTGACTTACCTCGGGTCTCAGAACAATATCAAACACATCATTATTCATGATGGATTGATGTTCTTCCATCATGGAATCCTTCCATACCTGCTGGTTAGAAGCCTCCTGGTATATGGAGCACTCAAAATCAATGATGTGGCTCATCAAAGCTACATTACTTGAGAATATATGAGGTCTCTTTCTCTCCCTGAAAGTACCACGGGAAGAAACATGTTTCTCTACCACCTGTAGAGACTGGAAATCCAAAATAGAACTTTTTTGGGCCTACAACAACAACTATGGGAATATTAGCTGGATCTACTTGATCAATGGGATCAACAAGATCAACTAGATCCCTCTGAACTATTTAAGGGGGAGGGGGAGATGATACCATATCCTACGGAGCCACAAGATCCTCACCATCAATCTCCATGTCATATCCTCTGGCTCTTCTAAAGGCTACCTCTTCTTCAAAGGAAACATCCATACTAACCTCAATTTCTCTTGATCCTAATATGTAAATCCTATAAGCCTTTGAAGACTCATTATATCTCACAAATGTACCCTCACTACCTAAAGGTTCTAGATTTATCCTCTTTTCTTTGGGCACGTGAATATATATCAGACAACCAAAGACCCGTAAGTGGCCAACCTTTGGATTCACACCTGTGAAGGCTTCTTTTGGAGTTATATTCATCAATATCTTATGAAGAATCCTATTATAAACATACGTAACAGTACTGGAAACTTCTTTCCATAAGAACATGGGAAGACTCTGATCATGAATCATAGCTTTAAATGCCTCTACAGTTGATCTATTCTTCCTCTCTGCAGCTCCATTATGTCGAGGTTTGTAAGGAACAATGTACTCCCTCTTGATTCTTTCCTCCTTCACTAGTAGAAAAATGGGTGATAAATGACCATGCAATAAAAAATATTTGTCACCATGTGAAATACATGACAAAACCATGAAAAATGTTGGTCACCACAGTGTTTGTAAGTGAAATATGACCAAGTTTGAGCAATGTTAAGTGATCACAATTAAAAATGACTAAAATAAATTACTAATCTAGTCATTGGATATAAATAATTACTAATTTAGTCATGGGATATAAAATATGACTAACTTACTCATGGGATAAAAAATATGACTAGATAATATACGTTCATAATTATATAATATATCCTAATCAATTAATATTTCCTTATATGTCACATACAAATTAAGAGTGTCTATATATAGTATAATACATGTTTATGGGCATCTCTAGATATGTCAATATTGTAATTGTAGTAGACCTAATTAAATTGTTGCAATGTCTAATTAATCTAGTTTGCAATGACTAACAGTGTTATCTCTAAATCCATTTTAAACGTTAAAAATTAAAAAATTGTAAAATTTTATCATCAAAATTGCAATTATCCATTGTTAGGATAATTATTGCAATTTTGACAATAAATTATTACAATTTCATAAATTTCAACGTTGCAGATGAATTCAGAGACCCCTTTAAAAGGGATCTTTGAATCCATGTACATTGTTGAAATTTACAAAATTGTAATAATTTTATTACAATTTCATAAATTTTAATGCAAGCCGCATCCACGTAGAAGAGATCCAAAGTTGATATTTATATGCAAAGCATTTTTTGGCCAAAGAACTTCAAGCCAAACTACTTTTGAGTGAATTTGAATAAGTTGTACCTTTAAAGTCTTGCGTTGGCCTAAAACCTCTACGAGTACAACCAAAGAGAGGTCAAAAGATAAGGAATAAAAAAAACCTTATAACACAGACTAAGTTCTATAGCTTCTGAGTGACAGCGAATCCTAAAGTGGCCTTTTCAATGATGGGAAAACCCTCTGCAAAGGAAAATTTAAAGAAATATAAGAAAGAAGGAACTTGAGGTCTTCATCGATAAATTCAAAACCCTGAGTTGACATTCTTGGGATTTGTGATTTACCTACATTGTGGAAAAGAAGAGGGACATGCAATTAAGGAAAATATTTGATATCGTGAAGGAGGCTTGATTGGATAAATTTTGGTACCCGTTGGATCCATAAATGCATATGCAGTCATAAATAGTGCAAAGGATGAGACACTATACACCTAGCGTAAATTCCATTGACGTGAGCTCAGGACAGGCGTGGTATGCCACCCTTGGGCTCAATAACATCATGGAACAATTTAGAGAATACTTTGCATATCAACAAAAAATTGTACATATGCTAAATATTAATAGATCCCCGCAGGCACTGTATGTTTATATAGGGACATAATAATCAATTTAATTTTCAACCTTATCTTAAGATCTTATATGGAAAGGAATACAATGAAATCAAATTTGTCAGAAAATATAGAGCTAGGATAACATACCAACAACTTAACCTTTTCCAACTTAATCTTATTGAAATTCGATAATTTAACTTTTACTTTGAAATCATTAATTTTGATAATTTAACTTTTTCATCGAAATCATTTTGATTGTGCATGTAGTAATGTTGAACATCATAGTAAAGAAGACATCTTGTGCCTTTTTTTCACTTGCATCCTTCAAGGATTTTAGACTACTTTTGAGGTCTTCCAAAAGTGGCATAGATATGTTGTGATGGAAACAAAATCACATTTCATTTATGTATTTCTATTAATACTATATTTATAAGGTTACAACCATGCAAGAAACCAATTTACCAATATAGTGTAACAACCCCTTGTTTGTAAGACAAGTGACCTCCTCTATGCAGTGATGTAACTACTAAAGTCTACAAAGGTGTACATACCCTACCCCCTTATCGATTTGAACCTATGAACCCTTAGGAGAAAACATACGTTCTTAACTGTTAGGCCTACATATATTCAAAAAAATATTCTGTATATATTTTTTAAATTAATTATATTATAATTGTACAAAAGTGATTTTCCCCAACCATATGTCATAAACAAAATAAATATGGTCGAGGTTCAAAACATATTGGGTTTTGGTATATCTATGAGTCCAATGATAACTATTTTTTCTACATCTAAATGGATAGAGATAAGTTGTGTCTAATCTAACGATAATCGTAGATAAAGTATTGTCCTTATAGAAATCGTCTATAAACAAAAAGGAGGATAATTGTTGATAAATAGAGAGACAACTTAAGATCAACTTATTTATGGTGTCTAAGAAAATCTCATACACCAAATTAATATTTAACTAAACCATAATCTTCAAATTAAATTATTAATATTTTTAATATAATTTTTTTCTTAAAAAATTAAAATTAATATTTAATTTATGCATAATCTTAAAACTAAAATTAAATTATTAATATTTTTATTATAATATTTTCCTTCCTTAAAAAAATTAGATTTAAATTATTAATATTTTATTATAAGATTTTTCTTAATTTTTTTTTGGGGATCTATTGAAGCTAGTTGGGCAAGGGTTTCAAGGTTGAATGAGAGTGAAAACGAAGCGATATGGGATAGGGTTTCCAAATATGATCTATTGAAGCAAGATGAGTTAGGGTTCCATAGTTTATGTGAGGTAGGGTTACAGATGATCTCTGAGCGCCTTGCGCAACATGGAATGATTCTATGAACTAAATATAACATCAAGCTTATGCAGTGAAGCATCAAGGTATTAAGAATGAAGATTTTGAAGGTCTGGTATAGGGTTCACCAAAGTGTATCCCTACGATGAATTGAAGGTCTCGACATATGATATAAAGCATACAAGCCTCAAATGGCATACGATCTAAATCATTCGATAGTGATATGTTAATGACAAGATGCTCCTAGGTGGTTAAAGAACCAAATTGTTCTTTCTAACTCCCCTATATTATGTCTCTTCTCTGTCTTTTCTCAAATAACATAGAGATCCTGCTCCTTCACATAGAGATCAAAATTGTTCTTTCTAACTCCCGTCACTTATGTATCTTCTTTGTGTTATCTCAGATAACACATAGATAACGTATATAACATGGAAATCTCGCTCATTCTAAGAGAACATAATTTTCGTTGGTCCAAACCTTTCACACTTTGTTTCGTAGGTTTAAATGCCATGAAGCAAACCAAACAAACAAAGTTTCAATAATGATTTGTTAATGGTTAATTGCTCTGAGGTGGTTAAACATCCAAATTATTGTTTCATTCAGTAAGTGATATAGTTCGACATGTCCATCCAATTCATAAGATGTATAGGTTGTATGGTAACACTTCAATCCCAATTCTTTACATCTCCATTCTCGGTTTATAACTTTTCCTTTCTTTATTTAATTTTCTCATGTGATAGAAAGAATATTACTAAATTAATACTTTGTATTCCTTATTCCAGTTGTGCTAATCATATTGAACAACACTTGACAATCGTATTCAAATCTATGCATCATTGTTTTCGATTAAAGAATCAGGTATGAGCAGTAAATAGGACTAAAAGTTTAACACTCCGCCTGCTTGACCCAGAAATAAGCAAAACATGTCATAGCTATTTTTGTGTGAATTGTTTTGACATGAGTTTGTGATTGACCAGATGTCATAGGATGTTCTTCTGTTTATCTCATTTGCTCGATCAACTTCAACCTTGGTTTACTTGCTTCTTTGGGTAATCTATATAAATAATCCTTTCTTCCTCTTACTTTGTGGGTCAGGGACCTCAACACCTAGGAATGTGGGCATCTTGACTTATGTCTCTTCTATATCATATATATTTCCATGGATTAAATTAGGTTAATTATTAATATGTCCCCATCGGTCCCCATAGGTGTCAAGAGTACATTTCTATCCCATGGGACTCCTTAATGAGGCTATAAACTTGACTATTTACCTTGGGGTTCATTTTGATCCCTTGTTTTATCCAATAAACAGAGAAATGATGTTAGTTCTAGGCAGGGTTACATATAACATTAGGTATCTACAAAGCTATGATCATAAGGATTAGATACCTTTGCTAGCCATTTCACTATCTGTGTCCTTGAGCAGGTAATAAAGACAGTGTTCAGTTAATCTTACGACCCAATTTTGATATTGTATCCTTGTATCCTATGCCTCTTCCAATAGGGAATGTTTGGGTTTGAATGTTTCTAGATGTACTAGTAGAGATTGAAAATATTAAATTGTATCACTTTCCTATCTAATTATTTCTAAATCATAGAACGTGATGGTGAAGGCTACAAGATACAATTATTGTTGCTTGTCTCTCTAACCAACGTAGAAGATATTTGCATCATTTCCACTGGATTATATTTCCTTTGTACCAAATGCTACAAAAGATACCTCCCTTGGTATTTAATCCTGTATTTTCTATATTTCATTGGGTTTGTACCACTAGTTTTGAAATCATGCTACTTTGGACCAATTTCGTATATATTGTGCTTTCCCTAATCATCCAGGGCCCTTGTAAGTTTCGCTCCTGACCTCACCCATTGTTAGAATGGCTATATTCATGGGCTTGTTTGAGACTCTTAAAATCACTTTCAAAGCTACATAACATGATAATGAGTAATATTGAATATCTTTTTTCCTTGTTGTGCCCAGAGGTGCTTTATACAAAAAAAATTGGTGAGATGTGTCATGTCTGTCACACTAACGTGGCACATGTTGGATACCAAAAAGCAAATGTAAAAATATTATAAAACAAAGAATGACTACTCAATGTTTAAATCAGTTACATTGTAAAACACATTTGATAAATATGTTGATGTATTTGTAACTTTGGAAGATATTCTGATGTATATTATCATTGTATGTTGTTGTAGCCCCATTGGGGATGTGTGTTACCCCTTCACGGGATGTCTAAATTGTGTCTATACCTTGAGGTACAACCTTCGTTGTAAGTTGGGGCAATAGTCCCCAGTGTAACATCATGTAATATGTCATTGTGGTCTCTCTAGGAGAAGTGGGCCTCATGTTAGATGACATGTAGGATCGAGTCTTATATTTGGTCAGTGACTTTAAAGGGTATAAATAGGCAGGCGCTCTCCCTCATTTATACACACCTCACACACTCTCTAAGGTGCATGAGAGAGAGAGACACTTAGAGGAGGAGAGAAAAATAGCTGCTGAACATTTCTTATTATTTCTTTTGATCATCTTACTATTCTGAAGAAGTTTGCAGGGTTTTCTCCTGTATGGTTTCCCCGATGAAAATATTTGTGTCTTGTGTATCTTTTATATCTTATGCATTTTGTTGTACTTGTTATTATTTAAGATAGATATCCTAGAAAATCTAATAAGATCTTAAGAAAATCTAGCATGGTATCAGAGACTCTCTGAAAGAAGCCACTGTGCAGTTACAGGAACTAGGGCTTTCTAGTTGAAGGTGTTCTTTCCACAGATCATCAAAAAAGGAGGGATAGGATAACTCGCCTCACTAGGGCACATCTATTGGTAGTATCATTTTATGAATCAGATAATTTTCATTGTACAACCGAAATACAACTGTAATGGCAACTAATGGAAATTAGGGTTTCATGCCTGAAAACCCTAGAAGACTGAATTTAGTAATCCTATAACTTTCACTATAACGCGAAATTAGAGAAGGATCAAAAGTCAAAACTTTTACAGGCCGAAGAGAAATTTGTGTTGTACACTTTGCATACTTCGGGAGATATGGTTCCTCCAAATCAGGGTTCTAGCCTCCTCCAGAATACAGTCATAAACAGGTGACCTAGGGAGATTTTCTATATCTTGGGCTAGGAAGGTCCAAACGAAATTTAGCAAGACATTGCAGGTATGGCACAAACTGTAGTATCCATGGTATGCTTTTCAGACCCATAATGTGAAACAGTGACAAGTGGTAGTCCATACAAGTTAGCTATGTTGAATAGTCCCCAAAATAGTCACCTTGGGAAAATCAACATAATTCCTACTTGGAGAATCCACTTCTTCTCTAACCCATGGGGTTGGAAAGAGGACATATCAGGATATCTCACTAAGAAGTTTCAGAATGTAAGGATTCGAACCTTCGAAGATACAATAGAATCAATATTAGTCATTTTTGTAGAAGAAATTGGAAAAGTAGGGCTTCCTGTTTTGGGAGATTCCCTCCATTGTTTTCAGAAAAGGAGCACATTGGACAGCTCGCCTTGAAGAGGCCCATCTTTCTATCCAATCAGAAGGTTGGAATTCCAAGTTTTTAAAATTAGGTTTTCTCTGACAAACCCTAGATTAGCCAGCTCCGAAACCAGGACAGACACCTCAAATCGGTAAGATCTAAATTTTTTATATTTACATTTGAGGTTCCCATTTCAAAATGATTAATCACACCCAACTTGATGACAATCTTGGTGAAGATGAAAAATTCTGAGTATGGAAGTATAGGACCTCCATGATCCTTGAAGAAATTGACTTGGATTAGTATTTCAGTACGGAAGTTCTAAGAACCAAAGGGAGATGAGGCTAAGGCTAGAGCCAAGAGAATCATTGAATATTCTATTAAATATCATCTCATCCCTCACGTGTCATCCTGGAAGAAACCAAAAGGAAGTGTTCGATGCTATGATGAAGCAATTGAAGAAGAATACGATATTTTTATAACCACCTTGAATGGCCTCCTAAGAACATGAGATTCATTCATTCGAGGAATGTGTGCCAGAAGGAAGTGATTACCTTCAACAGAATTTGGGAAGAGTGCACACAAGAAGAAGCTTGACTCATAATAAGAGAAGAGAATATGGGACCAACTGAAGATCAAGCTCTGACGATTCAAAGAAGATCCCTCAAGCGATGAGGAATATGAAGGACTCAATTATTGAAGAACCTCTTATCCATCTTAGCATTTGGATAAGAAATGATGTTGTTATGAATGAAGAAGATGATGAATCCGAAGGATCAAGAAGGATTCTACCCACGAAACAAATAAAGATAAGTATTCAATTGTCATTTCATGATATTGTTTGTTTGTGCATTTGTTTATATTCAGTTGATGTGTTATGCATGTTTGAATATTTGCATTTATACTACTGAATTGCACATGATGGGTAAGAAGTCAATGATGTTGTACAACATTCCATTGCTACTCATCTAGATTAAAACCTCTTTGCTCGCATAATAGGAGTAGTACACACTCTTAATAACATTAGGGTAGAATGCATCTAGAAGTTATTGTATGTATACATGATATGGATGAATATTGTAGAATTGGCTAAAATAGTCGCATGGCTATGCGACATATATTTGTCACTATTAATATGTTTTGAAAATTATGATATGTTTCTAACCATGCAAATGAACTTAAATTGTAGATCATTCAAAAGAACAAGTAACGATAGTTCAGAAGAGGAACCTGAAGCTTCCTGGATCAAAGACACCATAGCAAAAGAAAGCGATTCAGAAGGATATAATAAAGAAAACGGTAGATCCACCTCGAGAGATGAAGACCAGCTTGGGCACGAGAAATAATCCAATATTAAGAATAGTATAACGATACTTCCAAATAAAGAAAGAGGCCTCAAACACACTCTAGTTATGTGATACTATTGAGCGACATCATTGATGTAGATCCTTCTAGCTATGAAGAAGTAGACAAGAAGAAAGGGAAGGTGACTATGATCAAAGAATACCAGTTCAAGAAGAATGATGTCTAGGATGCGGTGTCGAGACCTGAAAGGAAGTCCGTAGTGTCTTCCATATGGATCTACAAGATCCAGCATGCAGTATATGGAAACATCATGGGATACAAGGGAATATTCGTAGCACGAGGCTTCTCACAGAAATAAGGCATAGACTACGAAGAGACATTTGCACTAGTGACGAGTCAAGTATATGTAGAGCAACCACTGGGAGCTGAGAGACATGATAGGAAGACTCATGTGTGCAAATTAAAGAAGGCCTTGTACAAGCTCAGAAGGCACCCATGGGATAGAACATACAGTTACATAAGGATCTTGAACATCACCTAGAGTGATGAATATCTTAACCTTTTAGACAAGATTGAAGATGAAAGCGTATAGAGGATGACAAGATTACAGATGGGTGCAAGAATAACTTTTCAACAAAGTTCAATATAGAGGATCTTGGTGTCCAATGACCCTATATTGATACATAGAATATTAGTAGCAGAGGAACCTACTTGTCACTCCATTAAAAAATGTTTCAATACATAGAGTATGAAAGGTAGAGGGATAATGATGCTCCACTTCAGAGGGAGTGACTGCAAAATATCCTAAGGTTCGACATGGTACGACAGGATGGACAAATTACTCATGGATCTAGGATTTACTAGGAGTAAAGTGGATTCCAACCTTTACTTAAAGGTTAAATGCAGAATACCAGTGATGCTCCTGTTATATGTTGATGACTTGTTCCTGACAGGAAAAGATGGACTCATTAAATATGAAAGAAGGAGACTTGATTCTGAATTCGAAATGAAGAACTTGGGTATGATGCACTACTTTCTAGGCATGGAGGTGTGGCAAAATGCGAATGGAATATTCGTTGGACAAGGGAAGTATACAGAAAATATCCTTAAGAGGTTTGGGACGATGGACTGCAAGGCCATGGACACACCTATGGCATTAAACCTGAAGCTATTGAGTGATGCTTCATTAGAGACGGTTGATGCCACGATGTCTCGCCAGATTATTTTTTCATTGATGTGCCTGACGAATACAAGACCAGACACATGCTTTGTTGTGAACGATCTGAGCCAGCTCCTAACAGATCTGAGACATGCTCACTGTTAGACACTGAGCGGGGGGGGGGGGTGAATCAGTGTAAAGCCAAATTTACAACTTTTCTTGACTTGTCACAATGAACTATCAATTCATCATACGATTATTCTGCTAATCTATTAATAATTTCATGAGCATATTTCACTTCATCATTCACATATCAAAATAATTTAAATCATCAAGAACCATAACACAGAAGAACATCACACCATATAAATTTGTAATCTTTTTATATTAGTTTTGGTTCGGCTACAACCGTTAGGTAAAATCAGCACCTACTGATACATAGAGCACCTACTTTGCATCCAGGACCCTGCCTAGTTTTCTTAGACCCTGCTAAGAAGGGTTTGAGGTATCCTAACCTCAAAAGCAAGACAAGCTTGGATTTACAATTAAAGTTCATTGTCATATCAACATCATTTGTTTCTTCAATCTATTCTGCTGCTGGTCAATGCCGCTAATCATCTGCTTAACTCTGATCATCCTCATTCATCATCAACGCTTCTCACCACATCAACTCTGCTGTAACATTGCTTATCATTCTTCCTTATGAACAATCCACTCTCAACTGTCCAAATCACTGCTCATCATTCTATGCAATCTGCTTGTCAATACTGCTGAGCTTCAATCATCTTTTTCATCTGCTCATGTATTCAACACTGCTGGTTGTTTGTTCAAAATCACTACTGCTGGCCATCTAGTGCTTTATGACAATCACCTGTGTAAGTCACATTTCAAGCTGTTATACATACCTGAGGTCACTGGGCTAACTTCATACTCCTCTTGTATTGCTTGATCAATGTCTACGAATGTCTTCACTTGTTATGTCTTCTGTACTTGGTCACATCATCATCACTATCTTCATTTCTCTATGCACATGTCTCTGTTATTAATCTCTGTCATACTGCCAAGCATATCACTGTCAACCTTCTTCACAAAGAGAATGTCAAAAGTCTTCAAGGAGTGGACTGTCAAAACCTTTAAGAAAAACACTATCATCCCTTCACGTGATGGACTAGGACTTCATCACAAATGAGTCTAGGATGTCAAATTCATGAATGGCTGTCATAAAGCTTTGAAAACAACCCAATGTATTTTCTTTAAGCATTGTCAAAACCAGACTGTTTTATATACCTCAGCAACATCATCATCAGACATGTATTAACATCATTGGTTGTACATGTCACTTTCATTAACTTTTTGCACTCTGATTTGGGATATTTATGATCTCTGTATATCACTTCTTATTCACAGTATATCATGTCAATAGTAGTATACATACCTTTATCAGTCAAGTATTTCATACCTGGGCTTGTACATCATCATCATCATACTGCTGCTGCTGTGTGAAACAATTCGGGTCTGCTCCTCTTACTCAGCTGTCTTTGCAAGTAACGCATGTCAAAATGGGACTGTTTCTCACCGTATGGATAAGTGTTGTAGATGACTATAATTCAGGACTGTTGTAGATGACATCAAAGACTATTTACATGCTGAGTAAAGGTCACATTCCTGACTGTTTACATGCTGAAGGTAAGACTGTTTTTATGCTGAGAAAGGTCACATTCCTGACTGTTTACATGCTGAAGGTAAGACTGTTTATATGCTGAGAAAGGTCACATTCGTGACTGTTTACATGCTGAAGGTAAGACTATTTATTTGCTGAGAAAAGTCACATTCCTGACTGTTTACATGCTGAAGGTAAGACTGTTTATATGCTGAGAAAAGGCCCTAGACAAGTCTCAATGATGGACTGTCATCTCTTCAAAAATATCAGACTGTTTGCAGCATGAAAGTATGTGTCTCTGTGGAAACTCGGATATAGGGTTGCTTCAGACACTCACAATATTTACCATTGTATACAAACTACTGTTTGTATTGCATCATCATAACATATTCAACCTCAAGTGTTGTTTCACAACCACTATAAACATTCAATGTATATCGTACATTCACTCATAAATTATAATGACTACATACATACCTTGTCTGTAGAAGATCACACATCCAAAGATATCACACATGTAATGGACATTGTTTAGGCATCAAAAAGAGGACTTGTGTAACCCTCGAGTTCACCTCATTACCTTGGAGCTCTGCTGCTGTATATCGGCATTATGTTGTATCCATCATTACCCTCCAACACTGTTGTTCATCCACTGTATACTACTGCTGCAAATGAAAAGAGAAGAGGACTGTTGACTTCACCCTCAAGCTCGGGTCTGTGCATGCTACAAAAAGGAGTGTGAAGAGCCTTCAATTCAAAGCACAATCCATCCACCAAGGCTATAGCAGCCTAACCACCAGCAAGGGTAGCTTGCTGATCACACGGAGGGTATTCAACTCTTGGATTGTGATAGAGTGTGCCCTTTAAAAACTCGTGCTGGTACTTCAAACCCAGTACTATGGAGGAACCCTAAACCTTGACAAGCAAGGATAAAAATAAAAAATAAAAGCCCCCAAAAAACTTTCCAAAATACTTCTGCTTCTAAAACGAATTTCCACAGTGGCTGTCTGCACCCCACGAAAATCTTAGTTTGCTGCTGTTAAAAAAAAATTTCTCAGTTGCCTACGAAAACTCAGTTTACTGCTGCTGCTAAGTAACCAAAAGAAAAAAAATGACTGTCAAAATTCTGGTTCTCTGCTGCCTACGAAATTCCTCAGAAAAAATCTCAGAGCTCCACCAAAATTTCACATTATAAAATGAGGATTTGAGAGGGGTATTTATACTAAAATTTTCACCATAATTTCGGGGCCGACCTATAAAAAAATTCAATTTTTATTTTAATTTTATTTCTGAGCTAACTTATAATATATTTTTTTTATTAAAACTTTGACTGAGCCGACTTTGTGAATTTTTTATTTTGGGCCGACCTCACATAATGGGGCTGACACAATAATAATTTATTTTATTTTTGATGCCCTTTTTGTCTCACCATTTCAATGGTCAGCATAAAATAAGTGTATGCTCCATGCTTAGGTCACCACGAAATAGTCAATTAGGGTCAGTTGAAGCCATCAAAAGCAAGCGTGTCCTCGATTTTACCATTTAAGGATTTCATCAAGCCACTAGGGCTTTCAAGAGCAAGTCAAGTGCAAGAGCATGCTTCCTCCAAGGTTTGTGGGTTTCAACACATTATGACCACGTTCTATATCAAATGACCACAACCATCAAAGGTTGCATCAAGCCACTAGGGCTTCATCAAGGAACCAAGGACAAAGTACCATATGCAAGATGGTCATATGCCCACCTCCAAGGACTCCATGACCTCATCAAGGGTATCAAGGTCATCGTCAAGAGCAGGCAAGTGTGTCCACCACATCATTAACACCACATCATCATACCACAATGTAAGTGGGTACCAAGTCTTCCTCATGCCCTAGGACCATCTCCAAGGGTTCTAAGACCCTATCAAAAGGCAGATGACCACAAAATGGGTCATAGCTGTTTCTTCAACCTATCAAGGGATTCTCTATCATCCACAAGGCTTTAATACCATCTCCAGGGTCTTCAGCATCATCAGCAGGGCATCAATGAACTCCTGTGGGGCAACTGCAAGTCCATGTTGGAATCAATGACAATTTCATCAACACTCACCTAGTTGCAAATCATGCAGTGAGGTACCTAAAGGGTACAGTTGAGTAGGGGCTCAAGTATGATACGAATCAGAAGAATAACCTGCATGGTTATGTTGATTTAGATTGGTAGTGCCATTGAGAAGAAGAGCACCTTGGGTTGCTTCTTCAATCTGAGATCCAGTATGGGCTACTGGTTTGGCAGGATGCAGTCCTGCATGGTGCTGAGTACAACCGAGGAAAAATATGTTGCCACTTGCTCGACTATTTGTGAGAGAGGAGAAGTGAAGCTCTAGTATGTGATCCAGATCAATATCTATCGAAGAGGGAGTGATGAGTTCTAGCATAGCCGGTGAGACAGGTTGTTTGAGCATAAAATCCTGGAGAAGCTTGTAGGTTTCTCAGACGTAATCAGTCCTATAGATTTTCCTTGGATGTAATCAGTCTTGGCGAAGCTCACAAATTATCCTTGGACTTAATTAGTCCTGATGTGATTCTATGCTAGGAATGGCTAGAGTGAAGTTTGAATACTTCAGAGAGAAGCTTGGTGTACTTCAGATAGATATTCCTTCCAAGGGGAAGTGATGAGTCTAGAAGACGCAGATGCACATAATCCTTTCCAACATGGTGGCAAGCTGGGCCTCCCATGGTCATTGATGTAATTGTTGAGAGCCTTTTCGACATGGTGGCAGGCTGGGACTCCTATGGTCATTGATGTAAGTGTTGAGCCTTTTCGACATGGTGGCAGGTTGGGCCTCCCATGGTCTTTGATGTAAGTGTTGAGAGCCTTTCCGACATGGTGGTAGGCTGGGCCTCCCATGGTTTTTCATGTAAGTGCTGAGAGCCTTTTTGACATGGTGGCAGGATGGGCCTCCCATGGCCTTTGATGTAAGTGTTGAGCACCTTTCCAACATGGTGGTAGGATGGGCCTCCCATGGCCGTTGATGTAAGTGTTGTGTTATGTGTATTTGGTATGTGCTCTGTGTGACAATGAGATAATCTGAAGATGATGAGGTAATAGTAGGGTACAGAGGTGTTGCAAGGCATGTAATCAGTCTTGGGATGCTCCTTTAGGTTTTGCAGTGGCATATAATCAGTCCTAGGAGATCTTGTAGGTTTTTCAAGAGGCATATAATAAGTCCTGAGATGTACCTACTTGATGGCTTGCTCGCAGAGATGATGAAAACCTGGCAGAGGGCTAGGCCTACATCCAACATGAAAAAGGGATGGAACTGTAGATGAAGACCTGGCAGAGGACTAGGCCTACATCCAGCATGAAAAAGGGCTAGCATTGTAGATGGATACCTGGCAGAGGGATAGGCCTACATCCAACATGAAAAAGGGCTGGCACGGTAGATGAATCCCTAGCAGAGGACTAGGCCTACATCTAGCATGAAAATGGGATAACACTGTAGATGAATACCTGGAGGAGGACTAGGCCTACATCCAGCATGAAAAAGAGTTGGAACTGTAGATGAATACCTAGAAGAGGGCTTGGCCTACATCTAGCATGAAAAAAGGTTGACACCGTAGAAACTTCTAATGACATATAGTATGGGATGATGGTCAAATTATAAAAATATTATGGTAACAGCTATGATGAAGACTCTATGACTCCGTGATGATGATTGTGTGATGAATACCTGACCAGATGTGTTGATGACTGTGTAGAGAGAGAATACCTTCCTAGTTAATAGGGAGTGTTGATGTATTTGTAACTTCAGAAGATATTCTGATGTATATTATCATTGTATGTTGTTGTATCCCCATTGGGAATATGTGTTACCCCTTTACGGGATGTCTAAATTGTGTCTATACCTTGAGGTACAACCTCTATTGTAAGTCGGGGCAATAGTCCTCAGTGTAACATCATGTAATATGTAATTGTGGTCTCTCTAGGATAAGTGGGCCCCATGTGAGATTACATGTAGGCTCGAGTCTTATATTTCGTCAATGACTTGAAAGGGTATAAATAGGGAGGCTCTCTCCCTGATTTATACACACCTCACACTCTGTCTAAGGCACATGAGAGAGACAGAGACAGTCAGAGGAGGAGAGAAAGATAGTTGTTGAACATTTCTTATTATTGCTTTTGATCATCTTACTATTCTGAAGAAGTTTGCAGGGTTTTCTCCTTTATGGTTTCCCCAATTAAAATCTTTGTGTCTTGTGTATCTTTTATATGTTATGAATTTTGTTGTACTTGTTATTCTTTCATAAAAAGATCCTAGATAATCTAATCAGATCTTAAGAAAATCTAACAAAATATATATCAAATTTCAAATTCTAATTCAATTCTAATTCTATTGAATTCAATTTCAAATTCCACTTATTTGGATATATAGTGGAGCACTTTCAGACTCAGTATTTGGATACATAAGTGATTTCAAAATTTGTTTTTCCATAATTAAACACTTATAATGGAATTGCAAGGTATTAAATATCCATTGATAGAGTGAATATCTGGGTTATTGGATTATACATTGGATATGGACTATTATTTAGCAAGAGTGAGATATATCCATGGTATGATGCTAGATGGCATATCCCCACATTTTGACCACCAAAAAGTGTTGACCATGATAAACACCTAGGGGTTCTAAATGATACTATTTAATTACCCTAGGGAAAATTTCTAAAATAATTATGTAAGAGAATTATACTAATTTGATTAATTGTCATTTTTAATTATTGTGTAATTAATTATGTGGAAAATAAGTTTCCATTAACAGGAGGACCACTTGGGCAAGCCAACTTGCCAAGGAGGAAATAGAATCTGTCATAGGACTGACAAAAGCCAAGAAAATATGCCAGACACAAAAGAGGAAACTTTGGGCCAAGGTAGGGAACAATTTCCATTTGTAGACTCAGTCATAAAAGCTAAAGTTCAGAAAAGTTGTCATAAGGAAAAGCAGACAGTTTTCAAAACAAGAAAGTGCAAAAAAAGTAGTCAAACACAAAGAAGGCAAATTTTGGGTCAAGGACGGAACAGTTTCCATTTTGGATTGAAGGGAACTAATAAGGGAACATCACCTAAGACTCTTACTTACTATTTTCCTCAAGGAAGGCGAATTAATGGAGAGGTTTAGGGTTTATCAAGTGGCAACTTGCTCAACAAGTGAAGGACTTGCTCAACAAGCCACCCAAGTCGCTCAAGGTTTATTTAAGGGTGATTCCAACTCCATTTCTCAGTTTGGATGTTTATAATTTGTGATTTTGATGAATATAATGCTCTTTTACTGATTTTTATGCCTCGGGTTCTTGGTAGATCCCCCCCAAGGTTCTGATTCCCTCTCGCCTCTTCCCCTCTTCTCCCCTTCTCATTGCAGGTTATACTGGAGCTATGGAGAAGCCTCTCTGAGTTGATTCAGGATTTTCTATCAGCCTCCAGAAATCCATGACTGTATATCAGGTTTCATTAACAGGTCCATGAGTTTCCAGTACCTAAGGGTTCAAACCCCCATGCCCTTCCTTGAATATTGTCTTTAAAATACAATGTAATGATGTACAATGTTGAAGAGAGTGTTATAGTTCATTTATGAGAGTGATTTATATTTTATTATATGTAATATTACCTCATAAACATTCACTGCAATTTTTATTTCAATCTGATTTGAAATGGCTGAGATTTACTCATTTTAAGCCAACCTAGTCTAGATTTGCATTGGAAAGTGACTAGTTTTGTTGTAACTTTCATATTTAAACTTGTATGACTCCAAATAACTCCATTATTTTTCTTATGATTCATTGACATACATATATAAGTCCTCCAAGTCCAAAACAGAGAATTCAAATCACCCTTACCCTGTTTGGAAAGGCATGAAGATGGAGCTAGTGAGCTGCCCGACGAGCTAGTCTCACCTTTACAAATTGATGAATCATTTAATTTATCTATGATATATTATAAAATTTCATGAACCTATGACGACTGTCTCATAACCTTATAACATAACCTTATTCAATTTATACAATCATTTGGTTGTTGCATTTGGCAAAGTTTTCCTAGTTTCACGGTTGGGTGACCCAGAAGCATGGGAGTAAGTTTCAGTGAATGTTGATTCTGAAACCTAAATGGTCCCTGATATAAATGTGTTAGGGAATATACTTTATCAATCCTAAAATTTTCCTTGATTTCTCTCCACAAACCGCTGCCCTGTTTGCAAAAGTATCAGCCAATTTCCCATCTTTTACTAGTCTCAAGAGCTCTATGATTGAATGCAATTTTTCATGTAATATTTTGTATAAAAATTATATCAAATATAATATTCTGATCTGATTACAGATCAGGCAAATTAGATCAATATCAAAGCTCCGAGTTCATTTAGTGAAGAATCCCTTTCAGTTTGAGCCCTTCCAGTGAAAACTAGTAATTTCCTAGCACTTAGTTTGACAATTTTATCATCAAGTATTTTTCTGGAGTTAGTATTTCTGAGACATGATCCAAGGATATTACACTAGAGACCTTCGATATCTTATAAATTTGTTGGAATGAAGATAAATGGTAGAATAGGATGACACAAAGTGTCTACCTTATCTTTGCGGGATTTTCAAGGAAGTGTTATGTTATGTTGATCCCTCATAGAGCTGATAACATTGGTGATATTTTTGTATTTTTGATACCCAAGAACACCTATATAATCATCATTCCAAAATATATGCAGTGATATGGTGAGGTCGAAGATCTTGAATGCTAAAATATTCTTGGTATAAAATTTAGTGGCAATGCAATCAGTGATCATAAGTAATCCTATGGAGGACATGACCACTAACAACACCATTTCTCTACCCCATGTTCTAGAGAAAATTTTGAAACATTTATCAAATATTATAAATATCTTATCTAGATCATGTAGAATATCCCATGGAGAACGTAGACAATGTTGACACATGGGATGTCAAATTCGTCGGTGCCGATCATTTAACTCTATTTTCCCTTGCATGTGTTGCCTAGTATTTGGATATCAAGAATCTTATCTACATAGTGTCTGCAAGTATCTCCAAGATACTTACAAGTTTGAAAACTGTTGAAGAAATCAGTGAGTCACTTCACATTGCAAATGATCTTACTCCACAAGATGAGGAGGATATCCCTCATAAAAATATCAAGCTAGATGCTCAACATGCAAATGATCTTACTATGCAAGAGGACAAGATCAACTATAGAAATTAATGGTCCATTTGAATGAAATGTTATTATTTTGACAATCATATTAAGTATGTTCTTCAAATTTCCCATGGGGGTTAGAGTAATTGGTTATGAGTGATTGAGAAGAGAAGTTGTAAATGGAAAGTCACGAGTTCAAATCGCTTGTGGGTACTTAAAAAAAAAGTATGTTCTCTAAATTAGTGAAGTCGAACCACTTGAAAAGTTACGTTAACGTTATTACTGGAAAAGGAAATAGAATTACCAATTATAATTAAAATTTCTATAATATATGAATTTCAAATTGAAACAAGAAACTATTAATACATAATTTCATTATGTAAAATTTTGCATTGATTTTCATAAGTTATTCATAATTAATTGATGTCATATGAATTATTTATAGTTAATTGATTTTATAAATGACAGTTTCAAGTTTTTTTCTCTTTATATTCATTGCTAAATTGGTTTCACAAGATTTTATATTGCAAAATATTTCCTCAAGTTAACACTCTAAAATTGGTTTTCACTTCAAGGAATTTGATCCTTCTCAATGCTTGATAGAGCCAGAGTTAAGATGAATCTATAGTAGTAGTTAACATTGCGGTGAATTCTCCCTCCTTCTTCATTTTGACTAATCATCAGCCTTCATACTACTTGATTATACGAATTAAACCAATTATGGATGGAAGTACGACATGCCTACACTCTTACTATATTCCTCCCTCAATCCTCCAATCAAGCAAGAATTCATTATAGTATATCACCTCCAATAGCTCTTACAATACAGTTAATTGTTATTATTTTTCCTTGTGTATGGATATCCGTGAGAAGTGGAACTATGGATTTCTGATATTCTCTTTGTTGTTTTACAACTACCTTTAATAAAGAACCTAAGGATGTGTTAAACAAAATCCAACCTTATGCAGTCTGTTCTTTAGGATTATAAGATATGTCCATCAATAAGTTTTATTCCAAGATAATGAGCATACTAACTTGTAGTAAGTTTTATTCCAGATATGCAATTTTCTTTCAAGTCTATTAACCACCTGATAAACAAATGAAATGGAGAAAATAAATGTAGAAGAAAAGATAAAGTTCGTTGAGTAGGTGCAAGAACATATTCGAAGTTGCAATATACTTGTTTGGCGGAGAGAAAGGCAGATTCAGTCCAAGAGATGATGCTTCAACCAAAATAAATGATAATAACGTCATGGATTTCAAATATAATGCTATTGCATTACGCAATGTCCAAACAATTCCTCCATATGAAACACTTTCCAGTACCTATAAGCAATCATCTCAGTTCATGATATTACTAGTCTCCAAACAATAGAGAGAAAATAAGCAGCCAAATTAAGGCAAAAATTCACAGAAGTATGCTTTAGAAAATGTTGATTATGCAAGAATCAAGCAAAATTTATAAATATTCTGAACAAATAAAACATATAATTACCAAATTAATATGTACAAGTACTCGAGGATACTTAAGGATAAAGTGCACAAGGAGTGTGCCTCCAAAAACGCAATTAATGTTTTCAATGCCTAAGGAGGTTACCTAAAGGACCTAACAGATAGGTCATATTAGGGTAAATGAGGTTATAACAATACCACATTTTGTGTGAAATACCTTATAGTAAGTGAAAGATCCTAGGCCCTAATAGGCCTTAAATACAAAAGGCACAATAATAGATAGAACATCTACCAAGTGATTTAGCTTGATTGGTTGAGTGCTTTGGTATTCATGCTTGATGTCTCTGGATTGATTCCCTAGGATGGTTTTAGATGTTGTGTGTCTCAATCTCTGTCTCTACCGAGTGATAAGTGAACCGAGTATATAAGGGGGGATTTTATCATTTACTGAGAAGGGGTGATCAAGGTAATAGGGGAATAGTTTAATTTTTACTTTATTGTGAGACAAATAGGAAATAAAGGGATTTGAAAGGGGAAGAGAATTTCCAAGTGTGAAAAGGTAATAAAAGTATATGAGAAAGAGGGTTCATGGGTAAGTGGGTATATAAATTAAAAGGTTAATAAATGGTATATATTAACAAATATAAGGGGAAAAAGAAGGGGTAGTTAGGGAGTAGGGTGTGAAAGGAATTTTTATATATTTTTATTATGGTAATTGGGAATGGAATAGGAGGAAAGTGAAGGTATACAAGGCCTTTGGGAAATGATATTGAAAGGAGAATTTTATGAAAAAGGAGATATTTCTTTCCCTTTTAAAACCAATGGCATAGGATTTATTTTGCGATAGGGCACCCAAGGGGAATTAGTTTTACTTTTCCATTAAAGGAATAATGAAATGATAATGGTAGGCATGATCGATGAATTTACTTATGGACGAAACTTTGCGAAATTTTAAATGACATGACTCAAATGACCACAACGTGCTGAAACTTTGATGGAGTGTTGAAAGGGTCAAATTATGAGAGTTATATCCAAATTAAATATGTGCATGATGAATATGGTGAGCTGAACACAACAGTATAAAAATCATGACATGATTACATGCATAGTGAAAATTGATCAAGCTCCAAGACACGACATTAGCCAAAATATATCAACAAAACGACGCATAAGACAAAACTTGACAAGTTAATCACAGGGGTCATGCGTGAGCGTAAATGGTGAAATGCGATACATACACAACAAGCATATCTCCTGGACATGACGATGCAAATGGAATGGTTTTGCAAAAAAGTTTAGTAGGATCTCCTTTGGCTTCATACTCCGACCTCTTTAGAAACATGTCAATGTTGAGCATCAACACCTTGCAACTATTGTCTATTTTTATATATGGCTTCTTGTTGTATATATTAAGATGAAAGACTTTGCACATTCAAATATGGGAATATGAATCGTAGGTGGTTTTGATTTATTTTTTAGATTTACAGAATCATCGTTATGAAGTCTATGGTACATATAGCTTCTCCATATCATTTTCTTATGAATATATTCATTTAATTTACTGAATTATTGTCATCATTTTTTTATTTGACAGATCTAGTACCAGAAAGGAGTCTACC
>LPNX011230926.1:50407-63713 GCA_001517045.1 Pseudotsuga menziesii | reverse complement strand
AGAGAGAAGCAGAAGATGCATGAAGGGCACGATTTCTAAGGAGTCTAGGGCACGAAAACCAAGGAAGGTACAACCACCATTAATGCTGGGCCGTACTGCTGAGTTTGCACAGATTTCGAGGTAATTTTTGGGCACGTTTTTGCACAGATTTCGAGGTAATTTCTGGGCACGTTTTTGCATAGATTTCGAAGTAGTTTCTGGGCACATTTTCCAGGGAAAAGTAGAGCAATAAATGCTGAGATTTATTGCTGAAAAGGGCACAGAGTTTGAGGCAGATTCTGGGCACGTTTCTCAAGGAGAAGTACAGTCATAAATGCTGATATTTATTAATGTGAAAGTTTGCAGCATGCATGAGCTCAGCTTCATGGTTGTGGTCAGAGATTGAGATAAGTACTGTTGGTTTTTAAGCTAAGATTCATACATTGTAAATTGTGCATGAGAAATTTCTGTGGTTGAAAGAGAAATTTCTGAGTCTTCCCCTACATAATAAAATATCTTCTCTCTCACTGGTTTTCCCCAAGGAGTGGGGTTTTTTTCCAGGGTCTATTTGACCAAAATACTGTGTTTTAAATGTGTGTTACAGTTTGCTGATATTTTAATTTTTCCGCTGCTAAATGTGCTTTATAAACAGTATATCAGCCTACAGGATAGTTCCATTGAATGGTTAATTAATGTGCTTGATTGTGGTTTACTGTTGAGGCCTGATATCAAAGGTTTATGAAGTGTTTGACGAAATCTGTAAGTGAACAGAGGTCTGATTTTTAACATACCCTCATAGAACAACTGCTAATAAAAAGTAACATCTTATTTAGTTCATGTTTTGATTTCCTTTTCTCCAATCTTGAGTGGCAATTCTATGTATAACAATAATTCTTGATGCTTTAAGGACATTTTATTTTGTTTCCATTAATGTTTTGTCTTTCCATATAATTTTCATTCATATGAATGCAATATATTTTGGAGAAAATCAAATAGATAATCATAAGTCACACTAATAGATGAGTTTTATGCATTTTAAAGAGGAATCACAATAAGAATTACACTCCCTTTAGCTGATAGAGCATAGTTTTACTGTTTTCAAGTACATTTATTTTGGGTTTGGGGAAATCTAATTTAGTGTGGACTTTGATTCTATTTAAGGGTTCTAGCTCAATAGAATACTAACCGCCTTATAGACAGGAGGTTGGTGGTTCAATTCCTCCGTGCCTTATCTACATAAATCAATGACTAATTAAAGGATCAATTAATAACAATCAATGACAAAATAAATGACCAGTTAACAACAAACAATGACTAAATAAATGACCAGTTAACAACAATCAATGACTAAATAAATGACTAAAAGTACTGCAAAAAAATATAACTAAATAAATGACCAGTTAACAACAAACAGTGACTAAATAAATGGCCAGTTAACAACAATCAATGACTAAATGTACTACCAAACAATGATAATTAATGACCAAATAAATAATCAAATAATGACAATTAATGACCAAATAAGTGACTAAATATATGGCCAATGTTTGAATCAATTCAAGCAATTTGTGACCAAGTGATAAATGACCAATTTGGTTGGGTGATAAGTGACTGCTAATTTATGACCTGCGGTCACATGACTAAGTTTAGTTGTTTATCACCCAGTTTTAGTCATTTTTAGTCACTTATTACCCATTTTGTAGTAGTGCTTGCAGAAATCATTGAAAGTTGTGGAGGTGTATTCTCCTCCATTATCTAATCTTAGAACCTAAATCTTCTTTCTTGATAGGTTCTTGACCCGTGCCTTGAATTTTCTAAGTACCTATTTGGATTCCTTAGTCTTGAGGAAGTAAATCTAGGTATTTAGTAATCGTCAATAAAGACCGCATAATAGTAGAATCCACCTAAGGAAATAGTTGACATTGGTCCACAAATATCTAAATGTACTAGATCCAAGATTCCCTTAGACCTATTGTCACTGCTAAGAAAACAACCCTTAGCATTCTTTCCAAGTGCACATCCTATGCAAATGATATCATGGTCTACATGAAGTACTGAAATTCCTATCACCATTTTTCTCAATGATGGAAGAGATCTATATTGTAGGTGATAAAGTCTCATGTGCCATAATTCACTCAAGCTGGTAGAATCATGCATCGGTGCCTGAACCGGTCGTGGAGACAATCTGTGTAGGTTTTCCTCTCGAACACCAATCACACAGGATGAATCCATACTAAATTTGTTGTGCCATATTCTTCTATGAGATTTGAGGTATCGAGTGATATTTTGTAGAATCTATTAGAATCCTCCTTTCCTTAGCATCACTCTTCTTCCATTGATACTTTTTGCTTCCTCTTCTGGTTTTGGTATCTTTTCATTCACAAAATTTAAAAGATCATTCTCCTTCAAGATGATGAGTACCCTATAATTCCATGAGTTGAAGTTGGAAGCCCCATCAAGTGTATCTTCAACTTTAATACTATTCATCTTGACTGCAAGTTGAAAACAACAAAAACCCTAGCAAAGTGAACCAACAAATTTAAACTTGTCGAAAATGAGATCTGACTTTTCCAATAGGTGCGCCATACCAAGGAAATATTCAAGACACTATCTTTGAGTCCAAAATTTGGAGAGAAAGGGATAAAGTAGGAATTCATAGTTTTTCAGAACTTATTTACGACACAAATTAGGGAAAATTGAAAAATTCACAAAACTGAAAATTGTTTTCACAAAGAAGTGCGCCCTCCTAGGGAAAGTTCCAAAATACATTTTCTAGATCAAAACTATGGTTGGAAACCTATGAAATTGGAATCCCTAGTTCTTGACAATGAATTATTTTAGCACTGCTCTAACACCATGTTATATTTTTTAAGATATCAGTATAGTTTCAATCTTATTTCCAACACAATATAAATAAGGATCATTGGAAGAATAACCAAAGCATATAAACAAAAGACGCATAGATTTTATCCTCAGAAACCACAAGGTAGAAAACCTAACAACCTTTCTTATAGAGAATCAATTAAAGATAAAAAGTACATGATCATATAACCATATACAATAGATATCACATAGATCAACAGAAGATAAACCCAAGAACAATAGAGTAAAATTCTCCAAAGATAGCGAACCCACCAAAATAGTCTTCTTCTCTTTCTTGTGCACTTGTAGAAGAGATGAGTGAATTGCTTGGTGAGAATGTGGAGGCGTCCCTCATATTTATACTTTTCATGTTTCCTTTTTCACTTTTGATGTGGCACTGACTTGTATTCCTTGCCTAGGATGATTTCTCTTTATTGGCATAATAATATTATTTGATTGTTTCTTTTGGGTTCGACTTAGTGTGAAGATGCATCACGCAGCTACAACACCAACAATATTATTGCTTCCAATAGACATGACCAGGCTATCCCATAAGTCTAGAAAAAAACACAATAAAATGATACATTTCTTCTCCTTAGTAATTTTAAAATCCACAGATAACAATTGACTAATCACAATGTTAAATGCATTCAGGTTCTTTGTAACCAATTTTCCTCACTCATGTTTAGAAAATATAACATTTTTGAATAAAAAACTTGTTAACTAGAGAATTCGACTAATCCAAATTCCCCAAATTTTCGCAAAGCTTCTTTGCAATGTCTTCTTCTAAGACATTTAGCAATATACAGTATGTTGAACAAAGTCAAATTGTACTCCTTTATTTCCTATCATTTTTTTTCCAATTTTTCTTTGACATCTCTGTCAGAGTGGTTTTGGGGTTGACAACAACCCATTGTTCTCAATCCACAAGGAGATCCCCCATTTTAAGCTTCCAAAGGTCAAAATTATACCCATTAAAAATTTTAATTTCTATCGTCGAAATGCTTGCCATTCTTAACTATGAATCAATCGTTCTAGAAATCCCATTGAAACTAGGTATCAATCCCATCCATGACTTAGTCAAACCCTCAATAACAAAGGCATCCCCTTAAAGCCAAATATATCTCTAATACCAACTATTGGGTTCTAATACCTTTTACAATGAGCATGAATGATTTTTATAGTTAAACATATAACCAAATTAGCAATGGCACAAAACATAGTCACACATAGTACACAAAAATTACTTTGGAAACCCCTTATACTGGGAAAAACCAACAAAGTAGTGAGATTTACCACTCATCTATTAGAAACACTCTTAAACCAATGTTTATAACAATGATTTACAAGATCACTACAACTCAAGCATGAATTCAATACACTTATGTAGTGCCAACACAGTCCAATTAGTACTACAATACTTCTCTCCTTCTTGTGTCTCATACATCATTCTCCATACTCTCATACCTAGCCTTTTATCTTACATTGTATTTATAGATGCAATACATACACTAGCTTATGGTACCCAATTTACTAATGCTTAACTGCTCATTAATGGCGGCCCAAAAATTCCTAACTGAATGCAATTATTTTGTTATAGTCGACCTGATTGAGTTAACCATAGTCGACCACCCATTGAGCTTCTTGCTGTCCAAGTATCCATTGAATCCCTTCCCACTTTGTGCTCGTCAACTTCCTCATTGACCATTCGTAATTGACTACTAGTCAACTATATAGTCGTCCCGTCGACCAAAATTCTACCATCTGTCAGCTTCTATTCTAGTCAACTATTAAATTCGACCATCGATATACATGCAAATAATATAATATACTCAACATATGCAAGAATCACTCCAACAAGTCCTCCAAGGCAAGAAATCCTCTTCTCTCTTATTCTCCACCTAATATACGATAGAGTTTTATCACAAAACCCGAATCTCAAACTTCCAAGGGATAAAGGCTAACTCTAGACTTCCAATATGCTTCAACATACTCCATGAAGAGTAAGAAACATTAGCAACGTCAAGTGAGAGAGATTGAGTACAAATGAAGATAAAGAGAGAGAAGACTATTGTAAATTATTCTCTGAGGCACATCTCAACATAAGAGTGAATACAAGATTAGTTTCACTATTATATGTGAATGAAAACGACTCTCTCCTCCCTCTATTTGTATGAGAGGTAAGCTTGAGGCCCTGGCCAACAATACAATGTGGGCCAAGCCCTTACAAGGAACCTACAATGAGCGCTTGTAGACCAACACAAGTGAATTACTCCACTCCGAAGTACACAAGTCATGCTCCAAGGTGATTTTTTACACAATAATTGATCCAAGTTGATGTAGCTACACAAGGTACATCAACATCCCTCCTTCATAAGCCTCCACGTACTCCATTGATCCTCCTAAGCAATGTACTCCACTCGGTCAGCTGCCCCTGTAAGAACATTGTTGTAGCCAAGGCATCCCCAATCCTACTTTGCCTCCAAATAGGAATATAAGTTATCCCATACTATCTAGTGCCTAATACCCTCCTCCAAAATGCACTATGCTCCTCCTTCCAAGTAGGGAATTCTCCAAGTATTTGAACCTCTCCATGTGGCCACAATGAATAACATCCACCAAGCTATCAAGAGAATGTAATGTTCCATTACTAATAAATAGGGAATTGACTGGGGAAATTTAATACCGGGAGCATATTATAAAAATTATTCAGTATTATTAGGTCATCAGTATAGTAAAGAGGGCCATTAGGGTTATTATCAGCATGTAGAGCATGCAGGCCTTATTTCTTTAGTCTTAAATTCAATGAGCAATTAGACTTGCATGCATGCAAAAAGTGACATGCAAACCCTAAAAGTACATGCTAAATCTATATAAGAAGGGTCATTGAACCGAAAGTATATCTATGATCATTAATGTTGATTTGGATTTTTTGAGCAGCAACAATAGTTGGGGTTGAAGACGACGTCTTCAACTAACGAGGGTTCGATAGTGCAACTATTTTCCCTAGTCTTTTTCAGGATAGACCATCCAGGTTTATCAACGACATTCTCCTTATACATCAGTGTTCAGTGATCCATCACACTCAGAACAATTATTTGCAAGTTCATGTTTTGTATTTGGGAAATAGTTTGGAAACCCTAGAAGGATTCATTGGGACCCAAAAACCTAGTCTTTCCTCTGCATTTCAGCTTCCTCTTTCTCGGAAAGCTCATCCCACGACATAAAGTGATTATCAGCTTCTAGTTTGCTTATCCAGGGAATTTATCAGCATATTAGTGAGGAAAGGGGTATGAGCACCAAGGAGGTAAAAGAATTTGCTAGGGCACTTAGAGGAGGCCAAATATCTGCATGTAGCATTCCATCTCTCCGCCAAGTGAAGACCAATGGTCCTACAAAGTTTTGGCAGCATCTGACTAACCCTTCATAAAAAACGTCAGCTTCTTCCTGAGGATGGCACATGTGTGCAGTTGGGCGTCAATATCAGAAGAGGAGCACTACCATCCAGCTCTCCTGCATGCATCATAATCCTGAAGGACTTGCATCATTTTTATCAATGGTAAGTGTTTACCTTCTTCCTGCAAATCATTTCCCTAGTTCAACTATAATTTAGGGCCATTGGAATGACACCTTGGATGCACTTTTAAATTTAGTATTCTCGCACGGCTTGATTGTACAAGCAATCCCTAGAATAGTAAAACAGTAGAATATCAGTATTTGGGATATTATAGTGGTATCAGAGCATGTTCCTCGCTAGTTGTGGGCTTGAACATGAAGACAGTGAGAAAGATCTTGACTGGAAATTTGAAGAGGTTAGCAATACCACAACACTTGCCTCAATATCAGGAATATCTAGCCTTGGGTGATGAGGTATGTGCCACATTGTCCTTTCAATACTATTACACCATCAAGTTCGGGAGCCAACCCAAGGATTTGGATCAAGATTTCCCTAAAAATGTAGTTGGAGGAGTGGATAAAGATGAGCCTGAAGTATAGGTTGATGGTGAGCTTGATTTGGAGTTAATAGTACATGATAAGGAGGTGCATGAGGAGATAGCATTAGAGTCATCCTGTGATTCTAGTGACACTAGCACATCTGATAGTCAAATTGTGGAAAAGTCATGTGATGAGTTGGTACACTCTTCATCACCTACAATAGGAGTCTAGATAGTTGTAACAAGAGAGATACACGAGGTGCAAGGAAATGAGCACAATAGTCAAGACAGTGGGCATTCACACATGGAGGTTAGGGAGAGCTTATACAGGCATGAGATAGAGCTCCCATATGATAGTCATCGAAAGAAGATTGGACGTGTTAAAGAAAACATTCTAGTAATGAAAGAGAGCACCAAGATACTCCTAGACACCATATTACAGTGAGATGTTGAGCTTATAGTTCTTCGAGTTGTATGTACCGAGTCGACGATCAGGATTTCTAGTATTGAAGAGTAGTTAGATTCCTTGATGGGGTAGCATAAGAAACATACCATGGAATTTCAAAGCAATCCTCTTCAGGAGTACATAGACAAGGCTTGCAGTAGCTTGAGTCTACATTTGCATAATGGAGGATGGTTTTTACAGGTTGGCCCAAATCGAGAAATTGGGCAGCAGTATATGAGCATTCTAATTGAAATTAGAAGGGCAGAATGGCAGCTTGGTAGGATTATTCCTTGTGATGGTGCTTATGGACAAGGTCCATTTTGGGGGTTGGATTGGAGAGAGATTAAGAGTTGGTGTCCTATTGAGTGGGTGATTATTGGGAAGAAATTCGTAGCTAGGGGTATAGACCCACAAGATCCTTGGGATATTTGGGATGAAAGATGCACAAGTTTACATTGGGACCCAGGTGGGAGACATTGTGAGGGATGGATACAGTGTTTATTGATGGGGTTAATTAGGAGCCTATAGGATGCTCCTTGTGTTGATACTATGCAGGGTAGCAGTTGATGCATTTTGACCTCTGCAATTCTCAAATTGATTAGGGACCTTGGGATTACAGTGACTGGCAGTTTAGTGATTTCTATAGGTTTCTTCCAGGAGGTCTCTTGTGATGGTTATCATTTACACCATGGTTAGTTACTCTACTTATAAGAGGCTTCCATGGGATATCTTGTGAGGGTACCATGTAGTGCAGTTCTTTGAGCAGAGGATGCTACATATCTCCTAGGATTATTTGGGAACTGGGATCATCCCCAGATTCAGTTGGTTCAGTTTGATTGATTGTGGAGTTGCGTTGGCATTGCTTGAGGACACACAATATTTGGTGAGGGAGGACTGTAATGTTTCGTTACTGATAAATAAGGAATTGACTGAGGACATTTAATACCGGGAGCATATTATAACAATTATTCAGAATTATTAAGTCATCGGTATAGTAAAGAGGGACATTAGGGTTATTATCATAAAGCATGCAGAGCATGCATACCTTATTTCTTTAGACTTAAAGTCAGTGAGAAATTAGAATTGCAAGCATGCAAAATGTAAAGTGCAGACCCTAAAAGTGACATGTAAACCATAAAAGTACATGTTAAAACTATATAAGAAGGGTTATTGAACCAAAAGGATATCTATGAGCACTAGCATAGCGTGCAAAAACAACAGTTGGGGTTGAAGATGGCGTCTTCAGCTAACGAGGGTTTGACAGTGCAACTATGTTCCCTAGTCTCTTTCAGGATAGACCATCCAGGTTTGTCAACGGCATTCACCTTATACATCAGCATTCAATGATCCAACACACTCGAAAGGATTATTTGCAAGTTCATGTTTTGTAGCTGGGAAATAGCTGGGAAACCCCAGAAGGATTTGATGGGACCCCAAAACCCATTCTTTCCTCTACATGTCAGCTTCCTCTTTCTCGATAGGCTCATCCCATAGCATAGAGTGATTATCAGCTTCCAGTTTTCTTATTCAAGGAAATTATCAACATATCAGTGAGGAAAGGGGCATGAGCACCAAGGAGGTAAAATAATTTGCTAGGGAACTTAACGGAGGCTAGATCTATGCATGTGGCATTCCATCTCTCCAGCAAGTGAATACCAACAGTTCTACAAAGTTTTGACAGCATCTAACCATCCCTTCATAAAAAAATGTCACCTTCTTCCTTAGGAGGGCACACGTGTGCAACTAGGCGTCAATCTCAGAAGAGGAGCACTACCATCCAACTCTCATGTATGCATCATATTTCTGGAGGAATCGCAACATTTTTATCAGTGGTAAGTGTTTACCTTCTTCCTGCAAATCTTTTCCCTAGTTTAGTTATAATTTAGGGCCATTGGAATGACACCTTGCACGCACCTTTAAATTCAGTATTCTCGCACGACTCGATTGCACAAGCAAGCCCTATAATAGTAAAATAGTAGAATATCAATATTTGGGATATTACATATAACTCCAATTCCCAAGGGAAGAATGCCAAGCCAACACCTAACTAAGGTCAAACAATCGTTGAGCAAGATGTCTCCATCGATCAAATCCATCATGGTCCATCTCTCATGCACCAATCCATCTTGAACCATTTAGGGGATGAACATACACCATGTACCCAAATATCATGAAATACTGATGATGTAAACACTTTCTGAATAACCCCAAAAGCTAATAGTTCATGGCATTGGATGAGAATACCATGGTATATTGATAGTTGGAATAGTTGTTTCGAGTGTTTTTTGATGAGTAGATTGGTTTCCAAAAGAGTTGTTGGGTTTAATTAAATGAGATGTGACTTTGTAGCTTGGTTCCTTTGCCTTGGTCATGTCATAATCCAACTTGGGTCAAAATCTATTATGGATGCCTATAATTGGGTGGGACATCACTCATCCAAGGCTTGATTTTTGGACTAACTTCAATTGAAAGATAAGTATGCTGTCACTATGTATAAATATTCATTTTGAGATTATATTCATTGTTATGTAAATATACTTATTGCATGGTGTGTGTGTGTTTAACTCAAATGAACCATAGAATGGCCATGTGAAATTTAGTTAATCTGAGTTATTGTTTTCGCTAAATTTTAATATTATTGCACTCACAGATGGATTTCTATAGAGTCCATGTCTTCCCTATGAAGAAAAAAATATTATAAAGTGTTAATGGATGCAAAGATTTTTTATAGGAAAAGGAAATCTATGTAGATCAGAGAGGTAAATCTCAAAGAGTGACAAGGAAATTAGGAAATTCATTGACATAATATCAGAGCTATGTATCCTTGGCTTTCCATCTCCCTGACATAAGCAAGCACCTAATTCCCGAAGTTGATTATATGGAGTTATTGGACCAGGCCCAAAATAGTATTCAAAGTATCATATAACCGACATCTTCATCTTATCATAGAAACCTTCTTAACATAATTGCCAATGTCAACCATCAATTGAAAGGCATTGCAATTTTTCTCCAAATGATAGAAGATTTTGCAACTCTTTTTGTAATAAATTCAGACTACCGAGCCCTATAAGAAGAGGGAAGTATCAAGAAATCAAATATTAGTGTGGTATTACTTTCAATTTTCATAGGTTCAAAAGAGGGCTCGCTCTATTTTCACATAACAATTTCTCCTTTCTATGTTATAATGTTTCTTTCGAGGATCCACCTCTGCTATTCTTGTATATTGACCAATGTATATTCTTGTAAAAGACTCTGAGATAGGAATTGTAGAGGAGTGAGAAATTCACCCAATGTCATTACCTATTATTTTGAGATATTTTTGGGTATATAGAACACTTGTTGTATTTAGAACTCTAGCCATCTTTTTTCTCCGATATAGCAAATTTATGTGGAGTAAATCTTTCCAATGCAATTATATTATTAATGTGTTTATGGATAGCATGTTTGAATTTTTTCGATTCATTTTATATGCCTATATGTATTTTTTGTCTGTGCCACTGGATGAGAATTAGTTTTTACTACTCTTTGAAATTGTGCATTTCATTGTGTTTTCTTATATTCTTTTATATTCATTATCTATGATAAATCATTGGGAGAGGGGGAAAAGTGCCATTTCCAGGGATTTACAATTTTAAAATAATCTAAAGCATTAGTTTCTATTAAAATTAGTGTAGCTGTGAGACTCATTCTTAGGGAGGATGGCACCCTAGTCAGTTGAGTAGGGTAGAGTAAGACCCTAGAAGGTACCCTAGGGCCCCCAGTAGTCTCCTGGGGTTCTTGGTATGGGACCAAGTAGGTTGATGCCATGGCAAAGCCCCTAGCATGTGGCTAGGGCCCCTATGTGCCTATAGTGTATTATGGTCTGGAACTAGGGACATGATGTCCAAGTAGATCCTGTAGGTAGAGGCAGAGACATTCATGGTTTGGGACTAGGAAGACTCTTGGTTTGGGACCAAGCAGGTCCTAAAAGTGGTTGATCAACATTCAATTTGGGACTGAATCTCAACTTAGTACTAAGGAACATTCTCCGGGAGAATGGAGGTCCAGATCAGGGACCACGTGGTTGATCAACATGATTCAGTTTGGGACTGAAACTCAGCATAGGGATGAGAGCCATTCTTTAAAGAATGGAGGATCTTGGTCAGTTAACCAAGATAATGATGTGTGATGTCCTCTCTCCTAATCAGTTACTGCTAGGTTGTTTCTCAAGGGACTACCCCTTGATGATGTCACCGGTACCTAACCCTTAGGAGCACTGTTATCTCCCAAATTGACCACCGTCATTTTGGATGATAGAATGGGTCAAAAAAAAAAATTTATTTCTAAGTCATGGCCTTCAAATTTCAAAATCTCAGTTTTCGGCAGCTAACTAAGTCTGTGGAAGTTTAATTAACTGCCGAAACAGGCCAGTTTCGGCAGCTAAGGCAGTCTGTCAGAATGATTTTAGCTGCCGAAAATGTTTCCATATGCAAATTTAAAGATCGTGCTTCCAAATACGCTCCAATGTCAAGCTATATAGTGACTTCATATGTGACACCTTGAAGAGCTTTATCAGCGGTACAAAGATCCTTACACAAGATATTATTATGACAGATGGTTATTTTTAGATGTCTTTGTGTTGATAGGTAGCCCTTATAGGAAACAGAACAGTTGTATCAAGCTTTGGAAAGCGAAATTACATTTGGCAGAAAAGTAGCAGTGATCAACTTGGATCCCACAAATGATGTTTTGCCTTGAATGTGCTATCAACATTAAGGATCTAATCAAGATCCCAGATGTCATGGCTGAACATGGACTAGGCCCCAATGGTTTCAACTATGCATTGATGGATTGCGTTTTGTGTTTGAGCAAAGATGAGTATCAGAGAATACGAACAAGATTTTGCCATTATAACTAAGGCCGCCTTTCTTGCAGCTCATCTATGCCAGTCAGTTCAGAAGAGTCTTTAACAAATAGATACTCAAGCTAAGATGGACACATCTCCTGTCACTATTGCAGATTATGGTTCTCAGGCTTTAGTTAGCTTAATAATTGAAAGGGAACTACCCTCGGGATTGTTTTAAATGGTTGTAGAAGAGGATTCTAGAAATTAACAGAAGAAATATTGCACTGATCGTCCCTCCATTTGATGCTTGTGTTATATATGGTATCGCATAGAGCAGAGCATTAGCAAGTAAATTCACACTTAATCATATATCATCACTGCTTACTATGCCGTTCTCTGGGTAATTGCTCTTCGCAATATCCTTTGGTGCCTGCTTCAAGAATGGCAGGGTGTTACTGGGCAAGCAATTGCATGAAAGGATCGCTTGCAGCACTAGGATGGACAGGCCTTTTGTTCCTTAACCGTAAACTGTACAAAAAACGAGCTCTTGTCCAGATCCTCTCAGCATTATTTTCGATTTCCCCTGAAATATTCTCCAGATCGTTCTGTTCAAGATCATATCTCTCCTCTCTATACAGCTAATTCCAAGGCGACATGTGCTATTGCATTTTCATTTTCAGGAGTGAAAAGCCCTGCCCCAGGGTTTGCAGGATTTTCCATCCTGAGCATTTGAATGACATTTACACAAGGGATAACTTGAAATTTGGAACACGACAGAGAGGAGATCCTGTTGGGGATGTGATATTTTCACCATGGGAAAATGATGCTGATGATTTCATTATTAAACATAGACAAGCTCTGGAATGTAAGCATGTTTCTCAACATTTGCATGAATGGATTACGACAACGTTTTTCAGAGCCAAGATCTCTAAAGATGCATAGAGGAGCTGCTTGTGCGATCATCCTTTCTGAGGAGAATGCATCAGAGTGCCTTACAATGTTTTTTGTTGGAAGAGATGGTTTTATCAAGGTTTACTCTGTTACAGATGGTATTCAACTGCGTTCTACCAAACTTGGAAATTTACCACTCTCTTCTCTTGCCTTGGCTAACAGCATGGACGCATATCCTATTGTCCTTGCAGGATCATTTGATAATTGTGTTTATGTCTACTCAGTAGATTATGGTCGTGCTATTGCAAAGGTCAGAGTCCATGACGATATTGTTTCATGTCTGCAAATCATGGAATCTTCTTTCCAACA
>LPNX011230926.1:8726-50133 GCA_001517045.1 Pseudotsuga menziesii | reverse complement strand
TATCTTGTAAGGCTATAAAGCCAAAGACATTTGGAGAACAAGGGGTTCGAGCTTGGAGAAACTTTACCTATGCTTTGGTTGCTTACTCTAATAAAAAAATCACAGTTTCCTCTTGTTTCTGTAATCAGACTTTTTCATCCATCATTATTCTGCACTCTGTTAGAATTAGCTTAGCATATGCTCATGATTTGAATGGAGGAACTTCTTATTGCTTAGTGTGACCCCACGTTATGTATGTACTTGGTTGCATAAAACCTGCATGTTAATGTACTTGGTTGTCTAGGCAATATTCCTCGTACCTTTCTGTTATTTGACCATCTGATTTACAGTTTCTAAGAGCACTGGCTCATTAAACTATTTTGATAAGCAATCTTTCCATCATGCTATCTTAGTATCCCCTCGATCCACTTACTGAAAAGTATTGATTCTTAAGTTACCAAGCACCTTTGGTCTACAACCACAAAGGGTTTCTTGGAGTGATAACAAGCACCATTTAGGACCAATGGATCGTACCATCCGGTTTGGATCTTCCCCTTATACAATGATGATAAAATATATGAAACAATGTACCTTGAGAGAGAGAAAAGATTAAATCCCTTGGTCTTGTTGGTCCTATAGGTAAATGTTTAACCTCCATTATGGTTCACCTTGATCTTGTGGGTATGTGGATTGTTTTTATTGTAACCCCCATTGGTTGACTCGTGGTCCTTTATCTTACTTGGTCCTAGCACTCTTATTGTGCGTGCACCTTTGACTCTTACCTTATGGGTTTTATCCTAAGCCATATTTTATTTTAGGAATTTATTAATAAAACATTATTTGTGGTTTTATTAATAAAACCTTTGGACCTTTTTATCTTATGATTTTATTTTTATGACCATTGGACCATTCTTGGACCTTTTTGATACTACCCTAAGTTTTATAGTTTTCACTTTATAAAACCTTTGAACCATTGGTTATGTTTATGATTTTTAACTTGGACCGTTTTGTTTTATTAATGTTTAGATTGATACCCTATCTTAAGGAGTATCAAGATTACAAATTAATTTTTTTTTTAAACATGAGATATGGATATGTTTGGTTTTTTGTTGCTCCAGCATGACTGAGCTCTCTCCCTTTGAGTGACCACCGCTGCTGCTCCATGTGATTTCTCTGTTGCTCCACAAGAACCCTCCGACCAGCATCTGCAGCTCCCCACGTGATTGTGTGTCTATCCTCTTCCACATGACTCTGTGCTCCTCCAGCGTGAGCCCAGCTGTATCTCTCCCGCATGACTGTAAACTCATTGCATGATTGTTTCAGCATGATAGTGACGCCGTAGCTTGACCACCTCCCCTTTCTTTATCCCGTGTGGTTGGATCTCTCCCACGGGGTTGTAAACTCTCTGCATAAATGTGGGTTCTTTGTAATTGTTCCTCTGGGTGTCCCCTCCGCATGACTATTCCTCTATGTGACTCCTTCACGTGGCTGTTCTCCACTGTGACTTATGAGTTTCTACCTTCAACATGGACTGTGCATTTTTTTCCCAGTGTGACCTTGAGTTTCTCTTTTAGTGTGGACTTGTTGAGGCCTGGAAAATCGCAGGTAACAATAGTAGGGATTCTCCCCAATAAACATTCCCAATTAGCTCGTTATTGTTTGGTATGGGGAATCCATCTGGTTTATGATCCAGCTATCGTAGGTCAAGTAACTGTTAAAACTTATTTTACCGGTTGTGGCCTGGTCCACCGTTTAATTGTATTTTTTTAGTTTTATGTTTAGGTATGATATGCAAGTGCCTAGTTAAATGCAGTCGATAGAGATAATGAGGAGTGTCACAATGTGAAGCGCAGGTTCTTACCTCTCGTCTTACCTCTCTTGCTTCTAAATCATAAACAAAGAAAACTAATTAAGACTATCTAACCTATCCCTAGGGAGCAATACTGTAATTAATAATGAGTAATATATTGTATCACATGCATTTATAATACTACAGATAGTTGTTAAAATTTCTGAATACACGAATATAATTAGACAAATAAACAAAGAGATAACTCATCGTTAATTAAAACATTCATTACTCAGATATGATTGTGGAAATTTCACATAAATAAACAGGAGCACATTCATAACATGAAAGAATTCATAGAAACAAGCTGAAACATAAATAGTTCACATCCAACCAGTCCATGTCAAGCATTTGAAACCCCACAGTGCTTTCTCCAGCTTAAAATATAACTCTTTATTATAAGATGAAATAGTTCTTCTTACAATAACCTTGCACAAAGATAGTTTGAAAAAAGGTCCCCGCATACATAAAGCTTGCCTATATTTATACAAAATGTAAAAACTATTGAGTTTCCCTCGATGCCTTTTGGGTTTCCCCTGACCTTTCCTTTACAAAATTTTGTCCTTTAGCTTATGGACTCAAAATACAATATATTATATCAAAAATTTTCTAAATAATCCAACTAAGATGGCTCAACTTGCTCATTCTTAAATTTCCTCCATGCATTAGCATCTGCTTCTATGTTTTCAAAACCAGAAGGTTCTAGAAATTTGATAGTAATTTCATGCTTAGAATCCTGAGCTTTTATACCCGCCACTCTTGCCGGAATCAGCAAAAGTTGGTCTTCCAGTAAGTGACTGCTAACTACTGCATGTGCTATTTCAGTTTTAAGCACCTCTTCATCTAATTTCTTCACTAGTTGAATGGCTTGTTCTTTTTCACTGCATCGTTCCTATAATTGCTTCAAAAATACCTCATGCTCCGACAACACCTCTAATCTCCTGCTAGCAGAGATCTGACACCGATTGTAAGTTAGGAGGACTCTTTTGCAGAAAACTGCACATGCATTCTTCGTCTTCCTCACTGAATTTACTAGCTCTTCTGTTGCTTTGCTAGCAAACTCGATCAGCTCATATTCTAGCTTTATCATCTCCAGGTATTTGGGAGTTACATCTGTGGGAGGCTCCTTACTTGTTTCCACCCATGTCATTCTTCCCTGTAGAGTTTCTAAGATGTCCTGTGTCCTATCCAAGAAATAGGAAGTTGTATTTATAATTTCCTCCAATCTAATTTCTATCTGTTGAACCTTAAACCTCTCCTCTACAATCTGAAGTTGCATTTGATGCATCTTATTCCTAAGCATGATAGCATGCTTCTTTAAAGGTTCAACATCGGCTTCCTGCTCCATAGTTGTCTTCAATGAAACTTCTAGTGAATTCTTTTGATCTTCCAAGGCTACTATCTGAGTTTCATACAACTTGGATTTCCCTTCCATAGTGGTTCTTTGTACTTCCATTTCTATCAATTTATCTTCTAACTTCCCCTTTTCCTTATTCAACTCTTCAACTGATAGCCTCAGAGTATCTCTTTCAGCTTCCAAAACCTGATATCCTTGCTGTAGTTTCCCAAAATCTGCTAAGGTGTCCTGGGATTCTTTTTCTATATTTCCCGCAGATAGCACCAAAGCATGTTTATTTTCCTGTAGAGTCTGACACTCTACGTTGGATAGCTCAACTTCACCGATCATATCTTCATATTTTCTCTTCAAGTTCTGAATTTCACTTCTCTCCTTTTTTAAGGTCTCTTTTAACTGTGTGACCTTCTTGTGGGACTGCTCAAGATCCTTCATTATTCTGTCCACATTAGCTTCAGTGGCTAAGGATAGGGCTACCCCAACTTTTGCCATTAATAGAAGATCTTTGTGTGTGATGTGAACCACCTTCTTATCAGTCACCATCACTCCTGGTTTACATCCAGTGTTCACCTTTTCTGTGTTCTTTTGACAATCCTCTTTTTTACCTTGTCATAGTAAATGGTGTTCATATCGGCCACTTCTTCTCCTTCTATAGGAATAAAAGGAATTAATTCAATTCCAGATACTGTCAGAGGATTCTCTCTTGTTGTACTACTAGATGGAACAGTAAGTTTGAATGGATCATCATCGAATTGAGTCCGTCCTTGATCAGAAGGGTCTTGTTCTTCTTGTGTCTCTCAGCTTGATTCTTCCACTGCCTTCTCTGCTTGCTCTTTTTCCTTATTAGCATCTTCTAATCTCAATCCTTCACTTTCTTTATGCCTTCTCTGTATTTCTTCTTCCTCCTTTATTTTATTTTATTTTTCTATCTTCTTTGCCACTTCTTCAGCTTTCTTTTTCTTTTCTTCTTCTTCAGCTCACAACCAGTTCTCTACTTCTTGCACTAACCTGTGAGCTTCTTCTTGCCTTTTCTTTGTTGCATCTTCTTCATGCCTTTTGAGTTTATCAATAGCTTTGACCTTTCCTCCCACAGTAGCTATCTTTTGTTTGAATCTTTTCCTTAAATATGTCATTGTGGAAATTGAACCCAAGTGATAGAACAATTGCACTCACAAAATTGCTAATCAAACATGCAAATTTACACACAAAGGAGACTGAAATTAGAGCATAACACTAATCTGTATTGAATAAGTGTAAAATAGCCAACCTTATGAATTCATAGGCTGCTGCAATATATAATTACATTATAAATTCAAATGCATAAGGATGCCATTCGAAATAGTAAAAAAGTAAGCTTACTAAATCTAGTCAAATCCCCCATAGGTGCATAAAGCAGTTTCCAAATCTACCTAGAGGCTCACAAATTGGAAAAGTAAAGTAGGAAAGCTAATAAGTGATGGAAAGACAAATCATACATGCTTTTATTAGTAGAAAATAATGGAGGATGATGAGGGAAAAAAACAAGTCAACTACACCTAGTCTTACTTTCCCTTTTGCCATAAATCTCAATAAAGCATGCAACTTAGCAGAAAAAGCAGATATGCGCTAGGGAGGATATGGAATAAATAAGATATGATAAATATGGATTCCAAGAGGATTCCCAAGCACTCCATGACTCAGTTTTGGCAAGTTTGACTTCTATGGCATGTGGAAGACAACTTGCATAGAGTGGAATATTGGAAACTAGGCAAATAAGACAAAAATGGATTAATTAATGTCTAAGGTAGCTAACTATGGGTTGATTATTCTAACACCCCCCCTTAAGCCTAAATTTATGAGTAAATATCAGAAAAATATAGGGCCTAGCAACAAGGATTAGTCACCCTTTACATACTGCATGTCCATTTAACCAAGGAAAGAGACAAAAACCCAGTGGGAAAATCCTCCCTTAAACATGGACAGTAAAACAAAATTTAAAAATATTGTCATCAATCATGCTTCATAGCATGATCAGCAATCCCCAGCAGTGATTTGAGATTGCTGAATGTCTTCTCACAAAAAACTTTGGTGAAGATGTCTGCTACTTGTTCTGAAGATGCACAGAAGAGTAGGTGAATGGTTCCATCATGCACAAGCTGTCTGATGTAGTGCATATAGATCTCAATGTGTTTGATTATCTGTCTCTGAACTGGATCATTTCATATTTGAATGGTGCTCTGATTATCACAATATATCATTGTTGAAAACTCTGATTCGAATCCACACTCACCAAGTATCCCTTGCAACCATAAACATTGAGTTGCTGCATTTACAACTCCTCTATACTCTGCTTTTGTAGATGAGAGTGCTATGGCACTCTATTTCTTGCTTGAATAGCTGATTGGTCCTTCAACAAGCATGAACACATATCCTGATGTTGAATTTTGATCTGTGTTGTCACCTGCCCAATCGCTGTTAGTAAACCCAATCAAATCAATATCAGATTTAGCTTTGTAGAAGATCCCATGAGTTCTTGTTCCTTGAACAAAGTTAAGGATCCTTTTGGCTTCTCTCCAATGGATATCATGAGGCTGATCCATGTATATTGAAGCCACACTTACTACATAAGAAATATCAGGTCGAGTGTGTGTAAGGTACAGCAAACACCCAATCAATTGCCTATACAGTTTATTATTTACAATAGGAGAAGAACTTGCTTCTTCAAGCTTAACTCCTGAAAGGAAGGGAGTGTTGCTTAGCTTGCAATATTTCATGTTGAACTTGTTCAAAAAATATAAAGCATACTTGGACTGATGTACTTTTATTCCATGTTGGGATTGAGCAATTTCGAGACCCAAGAATTGGCTCAACAACCCCAAATCAGTCATAGAAAATGCATGGTTCATTGCATCCTTCAAGGAGGCAATTTATTCCTTTGAAATTCCTGTAATCAGAAGGTCATCCACATACAAGACAATAATCATCAAAGAACCATGAATCAGCTTCAAATAAACATTAGGATCCTACTTGCAACGAATAAAACTCAATGACAGCAGAAAGCCATCAATCTTGGCATACCAAGCCCTGGGGGCTTGCTTGATCCCATACAATGATTTCTTTGACCTGCACACAAAACATGGATTAGAAACAAACCCTTGAGGCTGCTGCATGTAAATATCTTCAGTAAGATCTCCATTCAGGAAATCACACTTCACATCCATGTGATGTACCTCCCACTGCTTCGAAGCTGCAATGGCTAAGGCTAGCTTGATGGAGTTCATCTTTGCCACTGGTGCAAAGGTTTCATTGTAGTCAATACCATGTACCTGTGAGTAGCCCTTGGCTACCAATCTATCCTTATATTTCAAAGGTGAACCATCAGCAGCAAACTTAGTTTTGAAAACCCACTTATATTGAACTAGCTTCCTCCCTGGGGGAAGATCAACTTGTTCCCAAGTGTTGTTCTTCTGGAGTGAGCTGAATTCTTCTTTCATGGCTGCTTGCCATATTGGATCATGTGCTGCATATTCATATGTCTGTGGGTCTGATTCAACCATCATATAGCACTTCTCTGCAAACAAAGGGTCTTTCATACACAGAGCACTCTCAAACTGAGATCTAGTCCTCCTAGGATCACTATGATTTCCAACTAGTTCCCCAGCTGCATGAATGGTCTTTGCTGCCCATTTTGGTCTTGTAGGACTATCAAGATATAAAATTAAACCATAATTATCAGACATTTCAGAATCAGCAAACTCATTTGTCTCTTCACTTACATTCACTGGTTCTGGTGGTGAAGAAGACTCTCCAACTTCAACTGCTGCTAAAGGCTCTTCTTGGAACTGAACACTCCTTTCAATGAAGGATTTGTTTGTACTCAAGTTGATCAGCTTGTACCCTTTTGAATCTTTAGAGTGCCCAACAAATAGACACTCTTGGCTTTGGGGCTGCAAAGCCTTCCTCTTTTCTGTTGGAATTCTAGCCCAAGCCTTTGAGCCAAAAATCCTGAAATGGGTCACATCTGGCTTGTGCCCACTCTAAGCTTCAAAAGGAGTCATACCATAAAGTTGTTTATGATGAACCCTATTCTGGATATAGGATGCACAGTTTATAGCCTCGGCCCAAAACTTTGGTGGCAAATTCTTATCCTCCATCATACAGGTTGCCATCTCCTTCAGTGATCTGTTCTTTCTCTCAGCAACACCATTTTGTTGTGGTGTGTAAGGGATTGAATGCTGCATCTGAATACTTGCATCTTCACAATACTAAATGAACTCAGACTTGACATACTCACCACCATTGTCAGATATGATGATCTTGAGTCTCCTCCCAGACTGGTTTTCAACCAAAGCCTTAAAGACTTTGAAGAGGAAAAAAACTTCAGACTTATGATTCAGGAAGTAAACCCAACAATACCTGGAAAATTCATCTATGAAGGTCAATGCATATTTGTCTTGACTCATTGACATATGAGGAAATGGACCAGCAACATCATTGTGGATCAACTCAAGAGGTGCAGAGGTTCTCTCATGACTAGCTCTCTCAAATTTATGCTTTGGGTGTTTTCCTAGGATACAACCTTAACAGACTCCCTTGGAAAACTTAATCTTTGGTAACCCTATGACCATTTCTTTTTCACTTAGATCAGAAAGATACTTATAGTTAAGATGGCCAAATATTTCATGCCAAATCTTGCTTGCCTCATTAGCATGAATCAGAAGAGCAAAGGGGTTTGAGTAGGGTAGAAAATGTGAAAACATGTATACCTTAGAAGTGTGATCTTCAACTCCTTTTGTAATGACTTTACCATTCGAGATCTCTGTGATCTCAACATCATCAAGTGAGAAGATGACCTTATTTGGAGACCATGTGTGAGTCATATGATACATTGACAAGAGGTTAGAGGCAAGACCTGGAACATACAATACATTACTGAACTTACCATGGTCAAGATCAATCCTTCCTTTCCCCAAATTGTTAGTGAGAGAGTCATCTTCCAACACTATTGGTTGACCTTTCGACATGTCAAGAGAGGAGAATTCCTCCTTGGTCGAAACCATATGTCTTGAAGCTCCAGAATCTATGTTGAAGCTAGGTGAGCTTGATGTGCTAGCAACCAATGCATGTACTCTCTCTCTGTCCTATGAATTTGATCCTCCTTCCCTCTTCTTTGAGCAATCAAGAAGTGAGATGTTATTATTCTCTGGGAGTTGGGTCAACATGTCAATTTTATTCTTCATGCAAGAGCTTTCAAGATGATAGCCCTTACTGCAGTATGCACACTTGCTCATTTCTCCTTTGTTCTTCTTCTTCTGGAAGTTCTTCTTGGAGCCTTGGGGCTCCTCTTGAGACTTGTTCTTGTCTCTATTTTGCTCAGGTGGCTTCTTATATTTCTTCTTGCCTTTTGAATCTACCCTCAAATCTCTAGCAACCAAATCTTGGTTTTGGAAGGTTTGATGGTGCCCATGATCACCAGTTTATCTTGTTCTTGTGTGAGGGATTCCATGAACTCTGCAAGCTTAGGCATCTTATAGGCTCGAGATGTCAACTTGGTGGCATGGAAGGTCGAAAAAAACATTGAATAGTCAGGGCCAAGCTTCGAGAGTATGGCCAAAACTAGCTGCTCTTCCTTCTTTTCAATTCCACATTGTTTTAGTTGCAAAACAAGGGCTTTAAACTTGGAAAAGTATAGTTGAAGGGATTCGAAGCTACTGGGACTCAAAGAGATCAATTCATTCTTGATTTGATGTCCTCTCATCTCATCTGTCTTATCAAAAATATCTACAAGCTTATCCCACACTTCATTAGGTGATGTCAATCCATCAAGATGGAAAAGGAGGTCTCTGGATATGCTCAGACACAAAAGACCATAGGCCTCATCCCTCTTATTGTGCCATTTAATTTTCTTTGCAGCTGCATTGGGCTCTACCTCAGTTTCCATAGTCACTCTATAGAGACCCTTCACTCTCAACAGTATCTCCATCTCTGATTTCCATTCAAAGAAATTAAATGGAGTCAAGATGATCTTCTGAGATTGATCCATAGCTCTAAACTGTGCCCTTCAACCAGCAGAATTTGCTCCCAGTCAAGATGTCGAACCTGCAATAGCAATATGGAAGGAGAGAAATCAATATACAAAGGCTCTGATACCATGTGGAAATTGAACCCAAGTGATAGAACAATTGCACTCACAAAATTGATAATCAAACATGCAAATTTACACACAAAGGAGACTGAAATTGGAGCATAACACTAATATGTATTGAATTAGTGTACAATAGCCAACCTTATGAATTCATAGGATGCTGTAATATATAATTAAATGATATATTTGAATGCATAAGGATGCCATTCGAAATAATCAAAAAGTAGGCTTACTAAATCTAGTCAAATCCCCCATAGGTGCATAAAGCAGTTTCCAAATCTACCTAGAGGCTCATGAATTTGCAAAGTAAATTAGGCAAGATAAGAAGTGATGGAAAGACAACTCATACATGCTTTTATTAGGATAAAATAATGGAGGACGATGAGGGCAAAAAACAAGTCAACTACACCTAGTCTTACTTTCCCTTTTGCCATAAATCTCAATAAAGCAGGCAACTTAGCAGAAAAAGCAGATATGCGCTAGGGAGGATCTGGAATAAAGAAGATATGCTAAATATGGATTCCAGGAGGTTTCCCAAGTGCTCCATGACTCATTTTTAGAAATTTTGACTTCTATGGCATGTGGAAGACAACTTGAATAGAGTGGAATATTGGAAACTAGGCAAATAAGACAAAAATGGATTAATTAATGTCTAAGGTAGCTAACTATGGGTTGATTATTATAAAAGTTATGTTTTGAGCATTCTGAAAGATCTCTTCATATTTATCCTAGAAATTTTAATACTCGAAATGTACTCCAGCTACTGTGCAATAATCAGCAACTTTATCCTCAGAGTCATTCCTATGGAAATTCATTTCACTGAAGTGAAAATAATCTAACTCCTTAACAAACTCCACTGCATTTTTTACCCTGGAAAATTTGTAACTTCCTACAAAAAATGGGACTGCAGGATATACTACACTCTTCTGCTCAAAAAGGAAATTTCCTATCCCATCAATGTACAACTGTCTCACAGCCTCTTTATGGATCACATAGTCTCTAGCATACTTCGGTAGAAGGGAAGGGTCTCTTGAACCACTGTACATTCTTAAATATAAATATTCTTCTGTCAAATAATAGTTTCTGTTGTTTTGCACAACTTCAAAGGCTTCCTTTGACATACAATTACATTCGACCAAGAAAATTAATGTATACAATGGCATCATGAAGTTATCACAAATCTCCTTGTAATGACTATAATATTTGTGAGCTCAGAATAATTTATAGGCATCATACACAGGGGCCTGGTCTTTATCCCATTGGCACTTTAATGCTGGGAAGGGCTGAGTACATAGAATGCAATCAATCAATATTGAACTCATGTAAAGTTATGTCTTCTTCTGGGACACTCCTCCCAATGCTGCACTTATACAAGCTGACAGGCTGTTGGACACTATATTTGCCCAATTAAAAATTGTACCTTGGGTAGCAACAAAAAATATAACTGGTACCCAACCTATTTTAAAGATTTTCCCATTAGCCCTCCCGAAAATTTTGTTTAACATCAAAGCAATGAATCTATATGGAGTGCGGAGAGTTGATGTCTCATACTCTCTAGAAGGCCTTGTACAAAAGTTTTTACCTGGGATCATCATCTTCTTAACTGTTTCCACCATATCTAGATTTAGCTCCTTTAACCAACTTTCAGTCAAATAGGTTTGTGGTGTTGGTAAATTATAAGCCATGGATACATAGGTTGGGCTATATGAAGCATAACCCTGCCTCTCGGTGTTGGCCAGTATCATCCTTGTTACATATGCCCTAGGAAGAATCCACCCTATCACTTTTGAACATGGAAAAAGTTCAAGTTTGGTAGCCACTTTCATAATGGATGATCTCTTAATATTTGCATATATAGGCATATCTTCAAACCCAGCTTCTGGAACACTCTGGTTTGAAATCATCCTGTAAACCTCTCCCCATTTATACTCCGGCTCTACTCCAATAGTGGATTTAGTATCTTCATAAATAACCTCAAATTTGGTTACTATCTCTACTTCTGGTTCTTCCTCAGTTGCTTGGGCCTTCTTCTTCTGCTTTTGCGGCATATTGTTGTGCTGATAATTATCCTGTAACATACAGGCAACATGATTTCAGTCTATTTACTCCTAGCAAGCTATGTATTTAGAAACAACAACAAAACAATCATAAATTACCATCCCATCAATATGGATGCTGGCTAGCTTTCTTGTATCAAATACATGAGTCTTTGGCACGAGAGGCAAACACAAAAAATCCTACAAATCCTATGGACTACTAAAACCTCCACTAGGGAAAACTTCAAATGTTCAACAACCCCCTTTTTTTCTATGGGTGAAACTCAATCGAGGAAGTAAACCTTAAAATTGTTGACTACTAGAAACCCCAAAACCCTCATCTACTACGCAGCCCTCCTACATCCCATGGGAACATGCTGTCATTTAAGACATTGTTGTGCAGACTAGGTTTTAAACTGAGGTAAGAATGAACGAGGTGGTGCAGACGATGAAACACTCGTCTACACCCTGCCCTTACTTCCCAAAAAAATGTCAAAGGTGCACTTATGGCTGCATAGAGACTAGGTGAGAAAAATAATTGGTCGAAATGAAAAGGCGTTCACCAAGACACAAGCTGAACCTTAGAGAAAAAAACCCCACCACAGGAAAAACAAAAAAATCCTTCCCTATAAAAATACCTAACCCTCCTGTAGAAAACCTAATCCTATCAATCCATGCGGTCGAAAATAAGTAATAATACTGGGCATAAAAAACTTGAGCGAATCCTACCCGGAGATGATGTGGTGGGCGACCTAGACAGACAACGACCTCTGCTAGCGAAGGAAATGTACATGCGATCAACAGCTGCGCGGAATCAACTGAATAACCTCTACGGTGAAAGTGACAATTCATATGAGCTCTATGGATTTATAAGCTTGACCATGGGAGGAGTCAATTAACCCGGCGGGAAAGAAATATTTAACCTTACATCGGAAGCAAACTTCTGGGAGAACCCACAACGTCGGATCGATTCTACTTTTCACACCCAGGACATCGAATGAAAACACGCATCAACAGGTGAAAACACTAATCTATATTGTTATCAGTGAGGACATCATGAGGTCATGGATAGATTCAACACTAGACTTCCACAACATCGGCCGACGAAACCACTAAACTTTCAACTCATTTCCATATACACAGCCAACAACAAGATCACCAACTTAATCAGATATCGGAGAAAGATAGTCAAACAAAGACCCGACTCATCGGAGATGCTTTAGACTAAACTTCCAGAAAATTGGCAAACTGTTTTCGAGACCAGAGACGAAACGACTCCCAATACATCAGATCAAACTTTGGAAGGCTCCCAATGGGCATACCGAAACAGTAGTCAACTAAGCATCTGATGCATCAGAAATCTAGTTGACTAGGCATCCAATACAAGCAGACAAAAACTCAATTTTTTTCCAAAACTATAAGCCATGAACAAACCTTGGTAAAATCGCGAAAAACCTTAAGCCGTCTAAACACTAAAAGAATAAGGGGGGGCCCTAAAAATAATTTTTTTTTGGGAAAATAGTTGCAACTGCAACAATTGGTGACTACCTGGCGGACACAGATCTCTGAACAAATTATCCTTTGAGAAAGCAGACTGTTTCGGTGGTATCACTTTATTAGATTTCTTCAAGATATCTGGATTCCTAGAATGTAAAATTTATGAACTTTAAACATTGATGATAGTCCAATTTTAAAGAAAGGGGAGCCAGGATTTTAAAAGTCTCGATAACTCTTCTGAGGCCGAAGATCTGAGTTTTATTTTACCTCTGCCTTTGGGTAGCTTCCAAATTAGACACCACATGATTGTAACATACGGTAAACATATATATCCATTTGTTCCTCATTCCCATGCCAATTTGCACTCTTTTGGTGCTTCTGGACTTTTGTACTTTTGAGTCCTCCCTAATTGCTTTCTTTCTGAATTTTAATTCATGCTCCTATATCCATAGTGTCCTTTTGTGTGAGAGATATTTTAATTTTAACTCACACACGGAGAAGAAATTTGGCAATCTTATTCATATTGATGTGGTTCAGCATTTGTTTTGGTACATATTTGCTTCTTGGGAGATTTTGACTCTTCTTAGCCTTTTGTCTTTAGACTGTGGCATGGGATCATTTAAATATAATACATTGTTTACCTTGCTTCCTTTCCATGGTTCTTTTGTTGTTACACCCTTAGGACATGTTTTAGTGTGAAATGAATGGAGCCTCAAAATAATATTCTATACTTTTCTATCCTTAGTTATTTTAAAGGGATTAAGCAAGACTTCAAATGTGTTCATAATCCATTCAAATAATCTGCTAGTCTTGAAGAATCCTTAGATATTTCATATGGGTAAATAGTAGGCAATCTTTGATCAAAGATTTCAATTTATCCAGAACTCTCATGAACTCCAAAACCAAAATTCGTGTTGATTTATTGAAACATAAACAAACCAAAATCTACGAGTCATCAAACTTGAGCAAGTAAAAGAAAAACAACTGAAATTAATCTAAATTAAACAAAACAAATCAAACCATTTATTTATGTACAAGAAAATAAAATCAAAACCATTAAGAAAAATAAGGCTTGAGAACTACACCATTTACTGGTAAGTTATCCTCCCACCCCTGTAACTCTTGCAACTTGTAAGTTGAGGGGCCTATCTTTGCTGCAATATGAAAATGGCCTATCCATAGTTGTTGGAATTTAGTGTGCTTTCCCTTCTCATCATGCGGGTGATCCCACTTAAGAACCAAATCACCTACCTCAAACTCCTTGTTCCTAGCTTTGTGTTTGTCAAACCATCTCTTTACAATTTCTTGTTGATGTTTAAACCTTTCCCAGGCTTTGGACCTAGACTCCTCTAACTTTAGCAGATTATAAATTCGGATTTGTAGAACTTCATTATCAGTACCCCTAGAGTCTTGGGCTAGTCTAGAAGATGGAAACAAAATATTAGGAGGAAGGATAGCTTCTTTCCCATAGACAAGAGTGTAGGGTGGCACATCTAAGGAGTTCTTGGGTGTGACTCTATCAGCCTAGAGTGCATTAGGCAAAGCTAAATGCTAGCTCCTTTGATTTTCTATAACTGTTTTCTTTAAAATTCTAATCAGGTTTTTATTTGTGGATTCTACCAAACCATTTCCTTATGGGTAGTAGTTTGCGGAATAGTGTAGCTTAATTCATTTTTCATTAGCAAATGTAGTCAATTTAATAAATGAAAATATGAAGCATTATCAAAAACCAAGGAAATTGGAACCCCAAACCTGGTCATAATGTGGTTCTGTAAGAAATCCATAACTGCGTCCTCGTTTACTTTCCGTAACAGAATGGCCTCTACCCATTTGGTGAAATAATCGGTTGCTGTCAAAATGTACTTATGCTGTAATGAAGAGTTTGGATTGATTTCTCTGATAACGTCAATTCCCCATTGCTCGAATGGTTTCGAGATAATCACTGGTTTCAGTGGTCTTGCTCCTTTGGCTTGCTTCCCAACGCTCCTTTGGCAAGTATCACATTTTCTAACATGAGCATGAGCATCTTTAAACAATGTTGGCCAGTAATATCTAGCTCTGAGAATCTTGTGTGTTGTTGTGTCTCCTGAAAAGTGACCTCCAGCGGGTCCATGATGTAATTTTGCTACAACCTTCTTTGCATCTTCATGTTCCAAGCATCTAAGAAAGACTCCATCGTAGTTCTTTCTAAACAGCACTCCATCAATAATCTGATATAAGGCTGATTTCAGACGTAATACCCTTCTTTTCTTGGGACTCCAATGCTCCGAAAAATATCCTTCTTGAAGATAATGAACTAAATCCCAATACCAGGAGTCTGGAGCTATGAATAGAGGACATACATCCACCATGTGTAATTTGGCTTCATTATCCCAGCTGTTATCTTCATTGTTTTGACCCTAAGTCGTCAACTTACAGAGTCCTTGTCCTTTAATTATGGTTGCTGGTTTGAATTCAAGATCATATTCTTGCAACACAGTCACCCAATTACCTCTTCTTTATCCTAGTTCCTTTTGTACAAAAACGGATCGTACTGTTGGGTGCAGGACTATTACTTTGGTGCGGTTCTTAAGTATGTATGGCCTGAATTGCTTTACCGCCTTAAAAATTGCATAAGCTTGTTTATCAACTGTGGGATAGTTCAATTCAGCCCCTTGCAGACCAGTGCTCATAAATGATATGGGGTACTCATCTCCCCCATCCTGTTTCTGTGTAAGCATTGCTGCTAATGAATCATCAGAAGCAAAAGTGTACAGAATAAAATATTTTTCAAAATTTGGACTTTTGAGTGATGGTGCATGAGCAATGGATGTCTTGATCTTGTTGAATGCATTCTTCTCCAAATCATTCCATTTGAATTGCACACTCTGCTTAACCATTTGTTGCAAAGGTTTGACGATTTGAGCAAAGTTTGGCACAAACCTTTGCACGAAATTGATTGTCCCCATAAAAGATTGCATACCTTTTTTATTATGGGGAAAAGGGATATGTTCTATGGCTTTAATCCTTTCCGGGTCTATGGAGATCCCTTTTTTAGAAATAACATGACCCAATAGCTTTCCTTATGTGACTGCGAAAACACATTTCTTAGGATTTAACGAAATGCCATATTTCCTGCAACTCTCAAAAATCTGTTTCAAATGAAATGCATGCTCTTCCGTCTTCTTTGAAAATATTGTAACATTATTTAAATAGACCACAACACTACGGCCAATCAGACCGTGGAAAGATATATCCATATCCCTTTGGAAAGTTTCTCCAGCATTAATAATTCCAAAGGGAATCCTCCAATAGGAAAAAGTCCCCCACTTGGTTCTGAAAGTGGTCTTGAGCCTGTCCTCTTCTGCTACTAATACTTGATTATAACCGGAGAATCCATCTAATAGGGAGAACATTTCAGAATCTGAGACCATTTGTAGTATTTGTTCCATCGGTGGGTCAGGATAATTATCTTTATCTGATGCACAATTAAGATTTCTGAAATCCACGCAAAGTCTAATCTCTCCAGAATTTTTATGCACTGGTACCAAATTAGAGACCCATTTTGAATGTCTGACTTTAAATATGATTTTAGCATCTAGCATCTTTTTCACTTCATTTTGAATTAGGGGTTCTAGCTTTGGATGCATCTTTCTCAGAGGCTGCTGATAAGGTTTGACTCCAACTTTGATTGGAATCACATGTTATATATAATTTTAGTGTCATACGTCTTTAGGTCTTCGTAAGTTCAAGAAAATACATCCTTATATTGTCTGAATAAACTGATGAATTTACTCATGTCACGGAGTGAACAATACTTCCCCAAATTCACATATTTGGGTTTAGCCTCTATCCCTAGATTTATCAGCTCGAATTGTAAAGATGAGCTATGAGTCTTGACATTCGTTGGATTTCTGAACTGTTGTCTAAATCAAACATATGTTCCAAAGTTCTAACTCCTTTCGGAATAAAATTTCCGTTCTATAATTCTGCTTGATGTTCTTCGTCATCTATTATGGCTCCTTTAAATGTATCATTATTCATGAAACATTCCAATATTTGTTGATCATCATCAAACACCCTCATATTAGTGATGTTATCTAGAACAGAAGGCCTGAAAAGCAATTCAATCAAACATCTATTATTCGTAGGTACCAACCTTGCAGCTGATGTAGCTAACAAGTCAGCTGCTGCATTTTTTGCTCTAGGAATTGAAGAAATATTTAATGCATGAAAATTTATTAATAAATCCCACACTTCATTTTGTTAAGCCTTCAAATGCAGTGATATGCAGTGAATTTTGTTCCGAATTTGTTTAATAACAATTCCAGAATCTCCACACACTTTAAGATTTTTTACTTTTAATTCTATCGCTTTTTTTAGTCCCTGGACTAATGCTTTCTATTTGGATGTGTTATTTGTGCATTCAAATTCTAATCTACATGAAAGAAAATGTTTAATTTTTCTTGATCAATCAGGACACAACCAGCTCTTTATCCTTCCAACGTTTTAGAACCATTGAAATATAGAATCCAAAAAATTTCTACTCCTACTGAATTTGGATTATTAACTACATCTGAAACTAAATCTACTATGTTACAATCAATCTTATCATCCCGTGAGAAATGAAGGAGATCAGGTTGGATATCTGATATACTGCTGGCTTCTTCGACTTGGTAATTTCCTGGTTCTAGTTCAAGAAAATAATTTCCCAACATAGAGTTTACTGGCTCATTCTTGCCTTCCAATAGAGTCACATTATACTTCATTTGAGGTTCTCTCAACACCTTTATTTGGTTCTGACATCCTTTATAGGGAAACCACATATGTGACCAATCTTATGCAAAATATCCTTCTAATTTTGCTGACCAATCCCGGCTCAAAACCAAACCATAATCATCTGGGATATCTGCTACAACAATGTCTATGTATTGGCATACCCTCTCATCTGCGGACAAACGGATTAGGACATCCCCATTTCTCCAATCACTTTTACTGTTGTTCTATCTAATTGAATAACTTGGCCTGTAGTTGGTTTAGGTTGACCATTTATTTGCTTGCAAACTAAGAGTGGCGTGACATTGACTGAAGCTCCTGAGTCCACCAAACAATTATGTACATTGTAATTGAAAATATCAAAAGTTAGAAGAAAAGATGGAGTTATATACTTAGACTTTCCTCCTAAATTTGTTTCACCAATCTCTTCCTCAGGTTGGTTATCATTCTGAGGTTCCTTCATGGGTATTTCAAGTGCTTTTAAGAGTTTTTCCTTTTGTTTCTGTAAATTGCACATTTCAAACAAAGAGATATTTGCTTTAGCCTTTTTAATGTCTTCCACAACGTCATATCCCATTTCATGCTCAGTCAATTTTTTCTTGAAATTTTTAGCTTTATTTTCAGTAGGCTTTATAGGCACATTGACTTTTTTGGGGCTCTGGCCTGAAATGACAAACTCAGGTATGTTAACCATTGGAGCATTATTCTTCATTTTCTTCATGTTCTCTTGAAGTTTCTTAATCTTGGGAAGTTTCAAGTTATCTTATTTTAATGGATTCTGACTTCTTGTTGTAACATTTGTCTCTAATATTTCTTCTTCATCAGGGATACCTTCATCTTCTACGTTGAACATAGAAACACAGTCCCATAAAACCAAGGTGTCTTCCTCTTATGTTTATGTTGGTTCATGATCTTTCTCTTTCTCTTCCACAGTTTCTGTCAACTTAGAATCCAACAATTCGGTCATCACTAAGGTCATAGAATTTATCCACTGTGGGCAATTCTTCTTAGAGTGAGGTTGTTGATGGAATGTGCAAAAATTATCCATTCCTACATCTGTCAAATTCATGGTTGAGGGACTGCGTGGGGGAGGCTTGGGTTGACTGTTGTCTTCTCTATTTTTATAATAAGTCTTGTATTGTTTATGAGCCTCTTTTTCTTTTTCCAAATAAATCACCCTGTTTGATAACTTCTGCATCATCTTCACCACTCCATCTAACTCCTGTGATCGCTCATCCTTAGGCTTAGTTAATAATAAAGGATTTTTGTTTCCATAAGTTTTTTTGTCTGACTGCATAGGATAGTGTTCTATACTCTCCATTTCTGCCTCCACCTTCTCAGCTTCTTCATAAGCATCTACCAAAGTGGGCCTAACCGATCTCTTGGAAAACATTGCTAGATCAGGCCCAAGAGTTGAGGTATAGTACTTAATTAGGGCATGCTTAGATGGTTTATCAGCTACATTGAAGTTATTCAGGTAGACAACAAATCTATGAGTGAAATTTTGTACCCTTTCTTTCTTTTCTTTCTTTAAGGCAATCAATCCTTTCATTAAAGCTGCGTGAGTTTTATGGATTTCGTATTTGTCTCTGAAGAGTCTCTCAAAAATATTCCAATTTGTGATTGAGTTTGCTGGCAGGGCAAAGTACCATGAAGCTGTTTTTCCCTTCAGGGTATGCGGGAATAATTTGCAGACTACATCTTCATGTTTTGTTGCTTGCAAACCTTCTAAATCTAAATAAAAACTCTGCAAATGATCATCCATAAGAATTCCTTCATTTGGTTCAAACTTGGGTAAAGATTTGTCAAAAATCTGAGGCATAGCATGCAATGGAGGTGTCAGGTTTTAAGGAGATCTAGCCCTCCAAGCAGGCTATGGAGGTGGCTGATTTGCATTCACATGGGCCATGATTCTGAGTGGAGATTGAGGAGGAGACTGGACAGGTGTTCGAAAAGGAGAACAGTGAGGGGAATCTGGCCCCAAGTGATTCAGAGGTTGGACAACTTCTTGTAATGTTGTTTCTACCAATTCTTCAAGATCTTCCACCAATACTAAATCTTCTAATTGAGGACGATCTTTCTTACGATACTCTCTTTTGGGTAAAGAAGGAATAATAGGTAACCCTCCAATATTCTTTACATATGCCCTCGTAATCCTCCTTAACTCTTCAACTACTTCGTTATCAATGGGATAGAGATAACCCTTTCCTTTTTCTTCAGTAGTGGGTTTCTGAGGCAAATTGGTTTCAGAACTATCATCGGTGGAGTAATCTCGAGAAAACGAATTTCCTTGACCATCCATGCACTGGTGACCCTCCTTTTAGCGCCAAAACTATTGAGGCCTGGAAAATCACAGGTAACAACAGTAGGGATTCTCCCCAATAAACGTTCCCAATTAGCTCGTTATTGTTTGGTATGGGGAATCCATCCAGTTTACGGTCCGGCTACCATAGGTCAAGTAACGATTAAAGTTTATTTTATCAGTTGCGGCCCGGTCCACCGTTTAATTGTATTTTTTTAGTTTTATGTTTAGGTATGATATGCAAGTGCCTAGCTAAATGTAGTCGATAGAGATAACGAGGAGTGTCACAATGTGAAGCGTAGGTTCTTACCTCTCGTCTTACCTCTCTCTCTTCTAAATCATAAACAAAGAAAACTAACTAAGACTATCTAACCTATCCCTAGGGAGCAATATTGTAATTAATAATGACTAATGTATTGCATCACATGCATTTAAAATTCTACAAATAGTTGTTAATATTTATGAATACACGAATATAAATAGACAGATAAACAAAGAGATAGCTCATTGTTAATTAAAACATTCATTACTCAGATATGATTGTGGAAATTTCACATAAATAAACAGGAGCACATTCATAACATGAAAGAATTCATAAGTTAGAATGATCTCACAATTCATAGAAACAAGCTGGAATATAAATAGTTCACATCCAACCAGTCCATGTCAAGCATTTGAAACCCCATAGTGCTTTCTCCAACCAAAAATATAACTCTTTATTATAAGATGAAATAGTTCTTCTTACAATAACCTTGCACAAAGATAGTCTGAAAAAAGGTCCCCGGATACATAAAGCTTGCCTATATTTATACAAAAAGTAAAAACTCTTGAGTTTCCCTTGACACCTTTTGGTCTTCCCCTAACCTTTCCTTTACAAAATTTTGTCCTTTAGCTTATGGATTCAAAATCCAATATATTATATAAAAAATGTTCTAAATAATCCAACTAAGATGGCTCAGCTTGCTCATTCATAAATTTCCTCCATGTATTGGCATCTGCTGCTATGTTTTCAAAACTAGAAGGTTCTAGAAATCTTATAGTAATTTCATGCTTAGCAGCCTAGGCTTTTATACCCACCACTCTTTCCGGAATCAGGTGAAGTTGGTCTTCCAGTAAGTGACTGCTAACTGCCGCATATGCTATTTCAGTTTTAAGCACCTCTTCATCTAATTTCTTCACTAGTTGAATGGCATGTTCGTCTTCATTGCATCGTTCCTGTAATTGCTTCAAAAATACCTCATGCTCTGGAAACACCTCTAATCTCCTGCTAGCACATATCTGACACTGATTGAAAGTTAAGAGGACTCTTCTGCAGAATTCTGCACATGCATTCTTCGTCTTCCTCACTGTCTTTACTAACTCTTCTGTTGCTTTGCTAGAAAACTTGATCAACTCATATTCTAGCTTTATCGTCTCCAGGTATTTGGGAGGTACATCTGTGGGAGGCTCCTTATTGTTTCCACCCATGTCATTCTTCTTTGTAGAGTTTCTAAGATGTCCCATGTCCTGTCCAAGAAATAGGAAGTTGTAGTTATAATTTCCTCCAATCTAATTTCTATATGTTGAACCTTAAACCTCTCCTCTAGCATCTGAAGCTGCATTTGATGAATCTTATTCCTGAGCAAGTGAGCATGCTTCTTTAAAGGTTCAAAATCGGCTTCCTGGTCCATAGTTGTCTTCAATGAAACTTCTAGTGAATTCGTTTGATCTTCCAAGGCTACTATCTGAGTTTCATACAGCTTGGCTTTCCCTTCCGCAGTGGTTCTTTGTACCTCCAGTTCTGTCACTTTATCTTCTAACTTCCCCTTTTCCTTATTCAACTCTTCAACTGATAGCCTCAGAGTATCTCTTTCGGCTTCCAAAACCTGATATCCTTGCTGTAGTTTCCCAAAATCTGCCAAGGTGGTCTAGGATTATTTTTCTATATTGCCTACAGATAGCACCAAAGCATATTTATCTAGCTGTAGAGTCTGACACTTTTCCTTGGATAGCTCAACTTCACCGATCATATCTTCATATTTTCTCTTCAAGTTCTGACTTTCACTTCTCTCCTTTTTTAAGGTCTCTTTTAACTGTGCGACCTTCTTCTGGGACTGCTCGAGATCCATCATTATTTTGTCCACATTATCTTCAGTGGCTAAGGATAGGGCTACCCCATCTTTTTCTATTAATCATGGATCTTTGTGTGTACCATGAACCACTGTCTTATCAGTCACCATCACTCCTGGTTACCTCCAGTGTTCACCTTTTTCTCTATTCTTTTGACAATCTTTTTTACCTTGTCATAGTAAATGGTGTTCATATCGGGCACTTCTTCTCCTTCTGTAGGAATAAAAGGAATTAGTTCAATTCCAGATACTGTCAGAGGATTCTCTCTTGTTGTAGTACTATATGGAACAGTAGGTTCGAATGGATCAACATCGAATTGAGTCTGTCCTTGATCAGCAGGGTCTTGTTCTTCTTGTGTCTCTATTCTTGATTCTTCCACTGCCTTCTCTGCTTGCTCTTTTTCCTTATTAGCATCTTCTAATCTCAATCCTTCACTTTCTTTCTACCTTCTCTGTATTTCTTCTTCCTCCTTTCTTTTCTTTTCTTCTTCTATATTCTTTGCCGCTTCTTCAACTGTATTTTTCTTTTCTTCTTCTTCAGCTCGCAACCAGTTCTCTGCTTCTTGCACTGACCTATGAGATTCTTATCGCATTTTCTTTACTACATCTTCTTCCTACCTTTTGAGTTTATCAACAGCTTTTCCCTTTCCTCCCACAGTAGCTATCTTTTGTTTGAATCTTTTCCTCAAAGTTGTCATGTTTTGAGCATTCCGAAATATCTCTTCATCTTTATCCCATGAATTTGTATACTCGAAATGTACTCTAGCTGCTGTGCAATAATCAACAACTTTATCCTCAGAGTCATTCCTATGGAAACTCATTTCACTGAAGTGAAAATACTCTAACTCCTTAACAAACTCTGTTGCATTTTTAACCCTTGAAAATTTGTAACTTCCTAAAAAAAAGGGGACTGCAGGATATACTTCCTTCTTCTGCTCAAAAAGGAAATTTCCTATCCCATCAATGTACAATTGTCTCACAGCCTCTTTATGGATCACACAGTCTGTAGCATACTTCGACAGAAGGGAAGGGACTCTTGAACCACCGTACATTCTTAAATATAAACCTTCTTCTGTCAATAATAGTTTTCGTTGTTTTGCACAACTTCCAAGGCTTCCTCTGACATACAATTATATTCGACCAAGAAAATTAATGTATACAATGGCATGATGAAGTTCTCACAAATCTCATTGTAATGACTATAATATTTGTGAGCCCAGAATAATTTATAGGAAGCATACACAGGGGCCTGGTCTTTATCCCATTGGCACTTTAATGCTTGGAAGGGCTGAGTACATAGAATGCAATCAATCAATATCGAACTCATGTAAAATTTTGTCTTCTTCTGGGACACTCCTCCCAATGCTGCACTTATATAAGCTGATAGGCTGTTGGACACTATATTTCCCAATTAAAAATTGTACCTTGGGTAGCAACAAAAAATATAACTGGTACCCAACCTATTTTAAAGTGTTTCCCATTAGCCCTACCGAAAATTTTGTTTAACATCAAAGCAATGAATCTGTATGGAGTGCGGAGAGTTGATGTCTCGTACTCTCCAGAAGGCCTGATACATAATTTTTTACCTAGGATCATCATCTTCTTAACTGTTTCCACCATATCTAGATTTAGCTCCTTTAACCAACTTTCAGTCAAATAGGTTTGTTTTGTTTGTAAAATTATAAGCCATGGATACATAGGTTGGGCTATATGCAGCATAACCCTGCCTCTCGGTGTTGGCCAGTATCATCCTTGTTACATCTGCCCTAGGCAGAATCCACCCTATCACTTGTGAACATGGTTGATCTCTCAATAATGGCTAATCTCTCAATATTTGCATATATAGGCATATCTTCAAACCCAGCTTCTGGAACACTCTGGTTTGAAATCATCTTGTAAACATCTCCCCATTTATACTTCGGCTCTACTCTAGTAGTGGCTTTAGTATATTCATAAATAACCTCAACTTTGGTTACTATCTCTACTTCTGGTTCTTCCTCAGCTACTTGGGCCTTCTTCTTCTGCTTTCACGGCATATTGTTGTACTGATAATTAGCCTGTAACAATCATGCAACATGATTTCAGTCTATTTACTCCTAGCAAGCTATGTATTTAGAAACCACAACAAAACAATCAGAAATTACCATCCCATCGATATGCATGCTGGCTAGCTTTCTTGTCTCAAATAAATGAGTCTTTGGAACGAGAGGCAAACACAAAAAATCCTGCAAATCCTATGGACTACTAAAACCTCCTCTAGGGAAAACTTCAAATCTTCAACAACCCTGTTTGTTTCTATGGGTAAAACTCAACCGAGGAAGTAAACCTTAAAACTACCGACTACTAGGAACCCCAAAACACTCATTTGCTATGCAACCCTCCTACATCCCACGGAAACACGCTATCATTTAAGAAATTGTCGTGTAGACTAGGTTTTAAACTGAGGCAAGAATGAACTGGGCGGTGCAGACGATGAAACGCTCGTCTGCACCCTGCCCTTACTTCCCAAACAAATGTCAAAGGTGCACTCATGGCCGCATAGAGATTGGGTGAGAAAAATAATCGATCGAAATGAAAAGGAATTCACCAAGACACAAGCTAAACCTTAGAGAAAAAGCCCCCACTGTAGGAAAAACAAAAAAATCCCTCCTTATAAAAATACCTAACCCTCCCGCAAAAAACCTAATCCTATCAATCAATGCGGTCGAAAATAAGTAATAATACTGGGCATAAAAAACTTGAGCGAATCCTACCTGGAGATGATGTGGAGAGCGACCTGGACAGACAACGACCTCTGCTGGCGAAGGAAACGTATAGGCGATCGACAGCTGCGCAGAATTAACTGGATAACCTCTACGATGAAAGTGACAATTCATATGAGTTGTATGGCTTTATAAGCATGACCGTGGGAGGAGTCAATTAACCTGGCGGGAAAGAAACATTTAACCTTACATCGAAAGAAAACTCTTGGGAGAACCCGCAACGTCGGATTGATTCTGCTTTTCACACCCAGGACATCGGATGAAAACACGCATCGGCAGGTGAAAACACTAATCTATATCGGTATTGGTGAGGACATTGTGAGGTCACGGATAGCTTCGACACTAGACTTCCGCAACGTCGACCGGTGAAACCACTAAACTTTCGACTCATTCCCATATACACAGCCAACGGCGAGATCACCAACTTAATCGGATATCGGAGAAAGATAGTCAAACAAAGTCTCGACTCATCGGAGATGGCCTTAGACTAAAATTCTGAAAAATCGGCAAAGTGTTTCTAAGACCACAGATGAAATGACTCCCGATACATCTGATCAAACTTTGGAAGGATCCCAATGGGCGTACCGGAACGGTAGTCAACTAAGCATCCGATGCATCAGAAAGCTAATTGACTAGGCATTTGATACAAGCAAACAAAAACTCAAATTTTTTACTAAACAATAAGCCACGGGAAAACCTTGGTAAAATCGCGGAAAACCTTAAGCCATCTAAACACTAAAAGAATAAGGGGGGACCCTAGAAATATTTTTTTGGGGGAAATAGTTGCAGCTATAATAGGACTATGGGTTTTTCCCACCGTGACCTTGAGTTTCTCTTTCAGTGTGAACGGTGGGTTTTTCCCAGCGTGACCTTCAATTTCTCTTTCAGTGTGGACTGTGGGTTTTCCCAGCATGACCTTGAGTTTTTCATTCAATGTGGATTGTGGGTTTCTCATCAGGATCATGTGTCTCCTAGTTAGCATGACTGTGTGTCTCTGCACAATGTTACTACATTCTTACTCAGCATGACTATGTGTCCTTTGTCAACATGATCGTACTAGGTATGACTATGCTTGTTGACTAATAAGTTTGGTTCAATATGCTTCTACTTTAACCCTTTTAGGCTCTCTCTCAAGGTACGTAAATTGTTTACCTAATTGACTTGTCTCTTCGATGACAAGATCAAATCTAAGATATATGAGTATAAGGCTCATTCAAATAATGGTTATGATTCTTCACTGATGTATCTCCTGTGCATTATTTTATCATGTTGTTAATGTACATGGCATTTGATGAATATCAAAGACCAACTTTAATGCAATGACCAATGGAGTTTTAAAGTTGAAAGAGATGGATATTATGTGTGATTTTATTTGTAGTTAAATTGATTGAAGCACTATTATTCTGAATCTTGTTTTATATTTATGTTCACGCATTAAAATTTATTTCTTATGTTAAAAACTATCATAACTGTAAAGCTTTAACACTTTCTTGATGCACAATTCTTAAATTTGTGACAATTTGATAAAATCTTTTATAAAATTTAGACCTCCATGATGTTTATAAATTTTTATATTCAAGGAGTTGGCATTTTCTGATTTTCAATATTTACAATCGATAGAAACGAGGTCTCTACAAATGTTTTTAATACAATAACATCTAATACAACAGCAAAAACTAACAGAAATCAAATATACAACTCAAAGGTGGAAAAGGAGGAAAGAAAAACTCTACACACCCTTATCCATTCTCTTATCATGTTCATCAACAACCGATCTTCAGCTGCAAGCTCTAATGCAGTTTGGCTTACAGGGCTCTTTTTGCTATTTACATTCTGTGTTGTGGCCATCATTTTTCCTAGGACATCTAGCCTTTTTTCTAATTTTTCACTTGCTAAGATAATAGTGGTTTTTACTTCTCCTTGTCCTGCAAGCAAGTGATCAATTTTAGCTTCTAGCAAGACAATGTGCTCTTTCTCAGTCTGAGCTTTTTGTTTTAGAAGCATAATATCAGAGGCTATGTCATCTATATTTTGGTAAGTCAACTGCTACTGGTAATTGCTACAATTTCGTGTGGACTTGATCTCTTTTAGAGAGACCATCATGAGAGAACTCTCAGGCAGTATTAGTAGAATGATGAGAAAATTAAATTAGTTAAAGGAATAAAATATTTTTAAATATAAAATTTTAATTAATAAACATTGAAATATATTTAAACACATTTAACTAACAACTCAACTTATTAATTATTTTTATTTGAGATTTGGAGTGGACTATAGCCTATGTTTTTTCATCTATGGACGAGGATTAAACAGGTGTAATGTCGAAATTGATTCTATGGTAGTCGTTCAAAATTTGAAATAAACAATTATATATAAAAAAACATAAAAAATAACTAGTAGATCATGAATGGATTATTGGTAGGGATACATGGATAACTCATAGCTAAGGGTTGATAAATGAATAACATGAAGAATGTTGGTGATAACATGTAGCTAAGCATGGATAACTTCCAAACCATTATCTCTCAACCATTTGATCCAACCACAAACTATGTGGGTGTGCTAGTTACATTAATTTTAAATTTTAAGTCAAATCAAATTATCCTAAATGGATATGAATTGAACCATGATTTGAGCTGGGCCATGTAAGATCCTATCTTTTTCATCTCTTGCATTTATCAACAGCTGTTAAAAGTTTGTTCTCAAATAAAGTGCAGTACTTACATCTTGTGATTGGTAAGTTCAGCAATCAATCTTTAGTACCTTACAATATGAAAACTTCAGATCACATGCAGACACCATTACCTTACTTTGTTTGTTTTAATGTTCAAAAACCTGGGGTTGTACAGATCTTCATTTGTATGTATTGTTGAGCACACACAGCAGACACCATTACCTTTTTTTGTTTGTTTTGATGTTTGAAAACCTGGGGTTGTACAGATCTTCAAATATTAAGCACACACAGCAGGGTGATCTGAAATATAGTGCTACTATTGCTTGCCCATGTCCAACATGGTCAATTCAGTTAATTGAATTGATCAAAAAGTTTGCCTGTTTCCAACATATCAACAACACAAGCTCTTCAGTTTATACTCTCAGAGCTCCAAACAGTAAAAAGGCGCTTTAATGCACCAGACACAATTTCACTTACACAGCACGGGCATATTTGACTTTTATTTATACAAAGATACGCTTATACATATCACAATTACAATGAAGAGACCTAGCAGAGGGCACATATATCCTCAGGCAAACTAAACTAACAACATGTTGGTGGGAAAGCCATGAGGCCTACTTCATTTACTCTCTACTGAAGACTCTGTCTTTGTGGGGTAGGAGGCCATGGCGTTTATAGCGCACACACCATAAGTGATTTTAGTATTTCGTAGAACATAGAAATACCCATCAAGGCCCCAGTCGGTACCCCATGAGTTCTTGACGATCCAATAATCTTCTCCATTTTTGGCTGCATATCCCACGATCAACACTGCATGATCGATGTCATCGGGATTGCTCGAACAATCCCCATCATAAATTCCCTGCGACATTGATTCAATAATATAATTACAGGTCAGGTAACTAGTGAAATGTATGTCATAACCTACTATGTTGTTGGGAGCGGGAGCGAGGAGCCGGGACCAGAGTGAAAAGCAAAATTTTCAAAAACTTCAGTTTTGGAATAGTTTTTTGTTTAGTATATATTTTAATATATTTTGATGGATTTATATCTAAAAATAAGTATAAGTTGTTGAATTAACTATAAAATACATCAATTAAACCATATAAATCAATCATCTATAAAATACATGAATTAAACCATATAAATCAATCATCATCTAGTTATAGCTTATAACAATATCATCAAATGATCACCCTTCACAACTTTTGTAAGAACTTGGTAAAGAATGGAGTACCATAACATTATCATTAAATAATGAACCTAATATAGGAGTAATTGTTTAGTATAAGAAAGGAAAGGAGTGCCTTGAAAACCTGCTCTCAAAACTGGAAACTTTTTGGGAACAAGCTTCCCAAACAAGCGAGCTTAGAGAGCGTAAGCGAGAGGGTAGGGAGAACTCCCACGGAACATAGGTTATAACGGTTCATCAACACCATCTTAAAAAACAAAAGAAATCAAAGCACAATGTAGACCAATCAGTTAAATTTAAAAACAATCAACCAATTCAAGTTAATAAATACCGACCCCAGTATAAAGTTGAAAATCCATGGCAGAACCATCAATACCAACGCTTATAGGCTGACTGCCAACAGCGCACAGCAGTGCAGAATCTTCAGGGGATACATCGGTGTAGCCATCGATGGAAACAATCTTCTTTGCTTCCTGCAACCACAAGTACACTTCAAATTACAACCATAACAATGCAATACCAGATATTGAAAGTAAGTGGGTAACAATGCAAATCCATATATTGAGGGGGTAGGGACCTAAAATTAACACAAGTACTGATACAAATTTATTAAGGTCAGTTTTTAAGGGGACCAGGGTTGGTGAAACTGGATGGCTGTTACAGTAAGGTGATTGGCGTTCCATCAGTAAGGGGTAGGGACCTAAAATTTAACACAAGTATTCATGTAAAATTCTTAAGGTCAGTTTTTAAAGGGGAACAGGGTTGGTGAAACTGGATGGCTGTTACAATAAGGTGATTGGCATTCCATCTTAGATGCTAATAGCTTAAAATTGGGAAAATGTTTATAAGTCATAACAGACCTTGTTAGTGTTGCAGGAAGAGTCTACTCCAGTGTAAGAATAATCCTTCTCTGTGTCAATTCCTCCATTCTGTATGACCCATGTAAAAGCATAGTCCATGTCTCCTCCCTCGCAGCCATAGTTAGTGGCATCACAGTCTACCAGTTCTTGTTCAGATAGACTGACAAGCTTGCTACTGGATATGGCATTTACTCCCTCAATCGCCCCTGTTGTTGAGAAAGCCCAGCAACTCCCTGCATAACAGGCAATGGACTTTATGCATAAGCAAAATCTCTTTACTAAACTAAAAATTGGTTTCTATTGTGTAAGAACTTAATGGATTCAAAGTATTTGACAAAAGTAAGAGCTCCTGGTTATTTCACCATTTCACTTTTCATTTATAAAAATGATAACATTCCTTCTCGCAACTTTCCAAACATCCCAATTAACCCAAAAAAACCCAGTTTTAAAGACACAAGAGCCTTACACACAACCAAAACTTAAACCTAAACCTAGCATAATGTCCCAATCGCGGCCTCCATTAATACCTAGTAATGAAGATTTGATCAGATCAGATTTTAGTGTAAAACTTACCACATTGACCCTGATTCTTCACTCCAGTAACAACTCCTTTCGTCCTCCAATCGAGCGACGATGCAGTACTACACGCAGAGCTCCGAGAGCCCACTGCCTGCTTCAAAATAGAGCTCACCTCTGCACCTTCTAACTCTGATCTCCTTCTGTCCCTCCTTTGCCTTGAAGTTTTACCGAAGTAACGAGACTTGAACTCCTCATTTGTAAGGTCTGCGAACTTATTTAAACCCAACCGGAAACTAGAACTGGAATTCTTATTGTGCGCGTGGATATACTGGAGATTTGTTCTGAAAATCTGCAATCGTCTCACTTTCTCCTCACGGCTTCCATACAGCTTCCCGTGCTTGCCGAGCCACATATCGAATAGCCTTCCCAGTCCGTCCTCAGATTTAATATCTTCGACTTCATAATAATGTTGCACAGCCTGTGCAGCTGAAACGAAACAGATGATTGTGGCAGAAACTACGAGCAGATGCAAGGGATTCGCCATCTCTTGCGATCAATTTGGGCTTAAAGGTCCATCGATGCTGTACCGTATTATAGTTTAACACCAATGATTTCAATCCATTTGGATTGGATTGAGTCGTGACTGGATGGTGTGAAAGAACTACAACTGCTGTTCAACTATAGCAAACCTACCATTCCATTCGTGCATAAACATTTGAGGTCAACTCCTGCAAATATGGAAGAAGCCTTGCTTGCAGATGGAATGGTTGGTCAACTCATACCAAACCTACCATTCCATTCCTTCAAACATTTCTAGCAAATATGGAAGAAGCCTTGGTCTGCTGCTGGAATGGTTGGTGGCATCCTAAGTCCAATTAAAAACATATTTATATAGCTTCATGAAAGACAAAACTTAGAATCGTTTAGGTAATTTTTAAGAGATATATAAGTATGGTCATTTTATATTGAAACTGTTTTATAGTTTTAAGGAAATAATCTTTTTTTAAAGAGAAATAAAAGTATATGAGTTAATATATATATTTTTTAGATTTTAGGAGTTAAATCTTTATACAGTGTCTCCTCCCACAAACAAGGAGATGTTATTATTATTATTATAAAATTGTAAGTTTGAATGATAATTTCTTTTGGAATATTAGTTTTAATTAAAATATTATTTAAATTAAAATTGTTTTTTTCTTAGTTTTTTTTCTTAATTAAGAACTTAATTAAAATCCTTTTCATATATGTTTTGGTTTTATAATAATTCAAAATATTTTTTTATAATAATGACTTGATACAAGCTCTAAAACAAAATTCCCATAAATTTATAAATATCTATAAAGACTCCTAAATTAATATTTATAAACACTCTTGAATTATACTAGGGAATACAATTGATCATATTTAGGGTTTTTAATTATACAAGGTAACACAAATGATCATATCTAGGGTTTTTAGGTTTTAAGTTTACTGGTAGTGAGATGAAACAAAAATAATAATCATGGTCCTTGGTTCTATTTCTTAGACCACATGCAGATCTTTTGGTGATTTTGATGGATTAGATGCCATGGATCGATTTCTTAGACCACATGCCACTCCGGTAGTTTAAAGATATTAGTGCAAAAAAAATTGACCATATAAATTGAATCACACTAAGTAACAGAAAATTATGTTACAAATTAAAATTATGAGAAGGTTTATAATGATTACCATAGTGATAAGAAATAGTTTAATATTTATGTATATAAAAAAATAATTTAAATAAATATATAAATAATTCTTAGTTTTGATATTTTTATTGATTTGTAATTAAATTAAATTTAATAAACAATTTTTTTAACAAAACTAGATGATGATAATGTAGTATTAATTTATAATTAAATCAAGTTTAATAAAGAAAAACACCTTAACAAAATTTGATGGTGATGATGACGATGAACGATTTATTATGACTACTAATTAAATCAAATATAATAAAAAAATATTTTAACAAAATTTGATGATGATGATGATGACATTTTTTTCTTAAATTTGATGATGATCATGATTATGAAATACCAACTTTAGTTTATTGGACCTTAAAAAAGGTAAGGAATCACTTGGTTTTCTTTAGGATTTTGTTTTGTACTGAGAAAGTTTTAAGAGAACCAATCCTAGATCACCATAGTTATGATGAGTTAAAAGGTTAGGAAGGTCAATATTGTAACAAATATTTTGAAATTGTTCTATAATGTTGGTGCAGTATGAAAAAGTAATTTTCACCTTCAACTCTCTTAGTATCACAAATATGACAAATTCTTTCATCCCACGACGTTTTAGGAATTGTCTAGCACCTTGTTTCACTAAGGAGTTTGTGAGAGTTTATTCTTATTTTAGCAATGTTGATTTTCTTCTTTATGCTAGTCAAAACATAAAGACGTTTTTGATCTTCTAGATTAGAGTTGATCACCTCCTTATAATATCTTAATTTTCTCTTTTCTGTTATTTTTTTTTTCATGCCACAACTTCTCCTTAAATTTAGATGTAATAATACTTTTAATATCATTATTAAATTCTACAGAGTAACCTTTTCCTTGACTCCCCAATGATTTCGCCAAGACATGGCGAGTATGAAGCAATCTTAAGAAGCTTCTTGTCTCCTGTGTTGTTTATCTTGTTCTTGTATATTAGGTGACTAGTCATAGCCATGCTCTCATCGAGGGAGAGACTCACTTTTATGATGAGGATATGATATTGTGTATTTTCTTTAATTTATATTATATGTTATAAACCACTTTTGGATTTGATCTATTCTTCTCTACGATTCTCTAAGGATGTTACAAACCCAAACTTCACACTCATATAAGATAACAAGAGTGACAAGAGTCTCAAAGAGGAGTTCCTTCTTATTCCAAAGCCAAAGGTCTGTTAATTTACAACTGTTTTCAAGTCCTTAATAAGCCTTCTGCCATCTATTAATGATTTTCTTAATTCTATAGTTCTAGTTAAGGTTGTGATGAAGATTAATTATGAGATATTTGTATGAAGACACTTCCTCCAAGTTATTGTTCTCATACACGGAATTAGCATAAGTAATCTTTTGGGATTTGATTATCATAACCTTTTTTTGTTAGATTTAACAATCATAACCATACTAGAGCAAAAATCCTAATTTAGAATTTTTAGTTGTTTGTATAGAGCATAAGGACTCATCGCCATAAGAACAATATCATAAGTGTAAAGAAGAAGGATGATGACTATGCCTGCCAAAGTTGTGCTAGTACAACAAGTGTCTTCTAAACAACACTCTATCTTGCAATTGTATATACCAAAAGGGTAAGGGGCAATGGAAAGGCTTCACTACAACAAAACTAGCAATTAGTGCCTAATCTAATGTCCTCTTTTAGTGTAATGTTTTCCTATTAAGTCGAAAATCCTAACGCTAAACTTGGTGTTTCGTTACATTCCATTAATCAAACCAATTTCGCACCTAGTTTATCCCTGGAAATAACACCCTCTTTAACATCTGATTTAGCACCAGGATTAGTGCTGACATTTTTTCCAAGTTTAGCCCCAGATTTAGTGAGGACTGTTTGTAAATTAAATTTACAGAAATAGAAATGGAAAATGGTAAAAATTGGAAAAAAAATTGAAAAGATTGAAAGGAAATGTTTGGATTTGAACCTAGATTGCCTGCTAGGAGGAAAGAGCTCTACTTGAGATACATTCCCATTAAAAAAATATGATTAATAGTGCAAATCTAAACCGAAACTAAACTAACCTAATTTAAATTAAAACTTATGAAAACATAAATAGAAAATGGTAAAAAATGAAAATAGAAATGGAAAATGTTAAGGGAACGTTGGTATTTGAACCTAGATTATTTTCCAAAAGGAAGGAAATCTACTTGAGCTACATTCCCACAGAAATATACATTTAAAAGTGCAGATCTGAATTGAAATTAACCTAACCTATTCATGCAATCAATTGAATACAAATGGAAAAATAAGAAATAGATGGGTGTGAGGATAACCCAATTCTCCTTACATTAATGCAAGGGTATTCCTTAATCCATAGCCGTGAACTAGATCTATGCATTCAACAAAACCCCCAAAATGTCATTTTTTCTTCTTTCTCGATTGAACCAGCAACAACAAAACAACAATAAACATTAGAAAAGAAAAAGAAAAAGCAAAGCAAAAGAGGAAGGGAAAATGAGAAGGGAAGGGAGAATCCATTACCTTCCTTGTGGAGTTTTCATCATGGAACCCTAGCCTCCATGCATGAAACCCTAAACCCACATAAAACATAACAATAAACATTAGAAAATAAATAAATTAAACTAAAAGTAGAATATGAAGAAGGAGAAGGGAAGGAAGAAGTCAATACCTTCATTATGGAGGTTCTTGATGAAACCTTCTCCCTCATACATGAAACCCTAAACCGGTAACAATGAAACAACAACAAACATTAGTAAATCAATAAAGTAAAAGAAAAGTAAAAGGGGAAAGGAGGAGGAAAAGCGAAGGATAATCCATTATCTTCCTCATGGAGGTTCCTCCATTAAACTAAAACCCTATCTTCGATGATGATGAAACCATACAAGAGGAAATATTAAAGGAGAAAAGAGAAGGGTGGAGAAGAGAAGAGAGAAAGAGAGGAAATGAGAAGAGAATGAAAGAGTAGGGTTTGAGGGGGCGCTTTTATGAGTGAAAATTAGGGATTTTAATTAAAATAATTGAAATTCCCTCCAACTCATAAGGATTGAGACAAGTGACTTATTTTTAACCTTTGGTATTACTTAGCTTTTTTTTTGAAAAGTTTCCCTTGGTTTTATTTAGTCACTCATGAAACCTAGCACTAAATATGGCGCTAAACCTAGCGATACACCTGGCGTTGAACTTGATGCTAACTCTAGCACTAAACTTGGATCTAAATCTGACACTAAGCTAAGCATGGTGTTAATTCTGGATATAAATACCGCGCTAAATCTGGTGCAAAATCCTAGGAAATATCTTCGACTTTATGTCATCCCATGAAATAGTGTCAATTTTTCATAAAAATAATAAAAAATCACTAAGAAGGTAAATGGAAGCAATAAACGAAGCTAAAAGCGATGCCAATGACAAGGTTTGGTTGGAGTTCTTGCTTGAATTCTATATTACAATTAATTTCTTCTAACCATCCCTTGGAGTTCCTAAACTTGGAAATAACGTTCTCATACAACCTTAGTGCAATAGTTTTCAAGTCAAAAGGGAATTTTACCTCTTCATATCCATTCTAAAGGTTAGTTTATCTAGGAATTGCGTAAAATGTTTATCTAAAGTCCACAAAACAAGACATAAGATTGGTTTTATTATTACGATGCTCCTCAGCAATGGTCCTAAGCATAAAGGTGGTCCATAGTTGAAGGATAACTCCTAAATCAGAAAGGCCCTTAGCTCTTTTTCCATGACTTTCTAGCCATATGTTATCTTCTTTTCCAAAATAATTCCATATAAATCAACTAAAATATGACTAATTATAATGATTCTATAATTATATGGATTTCTTTTATCTCCACTTTTAAAAATAGGAACAATGAAGCTTTTTGTCTAAGGTTTAAGGAAACTCTACTTCATTTCTAAATTGAAGAACTTGTGGATCTGAGGGTTGAGGATATTTTCACCAATTTTTAATATTTTTGCTTGGTATCCTTCTATGTCCTTAACTTCCCCTTAACAATCCACAAAACTAGTTATAAAATATATAACATACTTATTTTTTATTTATGACTTTCAAGTGAAAATCAACCTATAAAATTAAATACAAATAATGGAATACTTTAGTTACAGCATTTAAGTAATTTGTTTTATACAATATATATATCAAATCCTCAATGAAACATTGTCTTGTTGCTAATTTACAAGTTATTGGTATATTTGGCTAGGAGGTTGTTGGATATACTCTTGGATTATAGTGGCCAAGGTAATCCTCACCACCAAATTCCCATGGCTTTATACACACACATACACACACACCCCACACCCAACAGACACATATATTTAAGATGGAAAAATACTCAACATAATAATATTTTCTTATAGTATCCCCACAATAAACTATCATTATAAACATAATATACACAATAGTAAAAAAATGTTTGTGATAAAAGAACTAGACCTAAAAACATCAAAGGAAATCGATATTTTAGTTTGAAATTCAACCAAAATAATATTGGATGAATAGAAAATTACAACTATCAGATGCCAACATTGCATAAGTTGGTTGCATTAGCGGTGTTCGAGGATGATGAATCTATTTTTGCATTAAAAAGAACAATTTCATGAATCCAAAATTGCAATTTCGACAATGATTGTATTAAAAGATTTTGATGATAGGAAACAAAATATTCAAATTCATAGAACATTTAGCCTTCCTCTAATTCAATACTTCACAATAACAAAATAATAAAAACATAACATTGGATGCAATTGGATGCTAGCAAAAGAATACCATTTAAAATATATATATAGAAATCTAGTTCAAATTATACCAAAGTGGACATTCAGATGTGGAGTTTGGTTCTTTGAACCCATTTTAGTATTTTAAGTTGAATTTTAGCCTTAGTCTTGTTAGTGAATGGATCTACACCCTTATCTTTTAGGCATTAGTCTTTGTAGCATTATAAAGGATTTTGTTTTAGAATGTTGCATTGATTTTAAATTATGAATTATTGGTTGTGTTAAGGTTTAATGTTGATTAATGGAAGAAGCCTTCAAAGTACCTTGTTTATGATTTTCATGAAGGATGCATGCATTTTCTCCATTTAAGCCATGACCATGATATTTCTATAAATTGGTGATACAAGAGGATCTTCGAATGTGTTAATGATATTTCTATAAATTGGTGATCCAGGAGGATCTTCGAATGTGTTAATTTTAAAACTTAACAAAATGCAATGGAACTAGAACCAGAAGGTAGAAATCGTCGAGACGTTTACAACGACATTTGGTTCACCTCAATCAGGTGTCGGATGGGAAAGTTATGACAATCTGAAGTTTGGGAAAGTCAATGTTTTTATGTGCAAAAAGTGACAAAAAGATTTCGACATGGCACCATTACAACGGTGCCATGTGGCATGTACGACGCCCACGTGGTGGTATATGATGATGATATGTGTCATGGTAGATGATGACTGGGTAGTGAAGTGGTGTTGATGTGGAATCGCGATGGAGAGTTCACATAGCGAGGTTGATTTAACAACCACATGGACCAATCCCGAAGTGACATGTGGCCCAATATAAGCATGACACATGTCACCTAGAGAAAGGCCAAAAATTGTTGAAACGACTGAATATCGCTTCATCGGATTCAAAGCTGAGACCTCCAACAAGCCAACATAACGAACCAACCAACTTCAATATACGTGAACCTTTGGTATGGATGGGTTTAATTTTAATTAAGTTGGAACTGCATGAAATGGGGGAAAAAGGGGGGTTGAATGACCACCAAAGTTGGCGGACTGGTCGAGCCTGCCCCTAAAAAATTGGAGGTTGATAAGTCCTCCAAATGTATCGCTAACCATGCTAATGAAAACAAACCAAACAGAGGGGTTTATGGGAATCGAACCCTTGACCTCCCAGGATTTGTTCCAATTTCCTACCAACAAACCACAGGGGTGGGTCTTGATAGATTCTCACCCCATTTATATTTAACTAGCACATTTGTTCAAGCCGAGGAGGAGGATACCAAGCATCGAAGGCTGAGAGAACGTGCGCAGACAGGTTGAGGAATGGGTACGTAGTATGAGACTTGTATATGCACAGTTCCAGAGGTGTACGGTCTGTATGGATCCGTACATGTACACACCTCTATGTGTTAGCAGAAGGGGTCATAGGATTTTGCAAAGATCGAATTTCCAAGTGCTCAGAAGTATGTAGTGTTTTATGTCGATCCTCGTTGTCTAGGCCTTCTGAACGCACTGTTGCAGTCTGTTTTTTATTTGAGCAACCAATTTGCGGGTCACTTCCAAAATTGAGGTATAAAGCCATATTTTCCATGTACTTGATATTTTTGTTAAGATTATAAACAAGAAGCCTCCCCTTTGAAGAGCAGGCCTAGAGATGTAGTGCCATTGGGGGCGAACTCCATTATCACATGGTGCTTGTGTGATTTTATGGTGCATGTATTTTTATGTGTTTCTTCCTTTTTATGTGCACATTTACACATTCATGCACTCTTTAACTAAGCAATCCAATGATAAGTCCATGATTGCAAATATTGTGATCAAATGGTATCATAGCAGGGATCTATGACTTTTTGGATTGTTGAGTGTGTATGTTAACCAGGGGAAAACTCAAGGAATGAGAAGATGAACTGGTACCTTACGATCCTAAGGTTGGTCGTGCACGACAGAAGAAAAATATGGAAGATGAAGAGGTCCGCATAGAGCTTGAAAAATATTTCCATGGGGCCTTTATAAGATGGAAGATCATGCAGAGCAACATTTTTCTTACTACCAATAGAGGGTGACGAAGAAGGAGAAATAGGAGGATGCAACATCGGTGAATCAAGATGGAAAAGGAAATTATGAGCCTCAATCTCCCTCCTCCAGTTCGAGTTTGTCCTCCTCCTCCTCCTCATCTCATTAGTCCAGTTGTCATTTCAAAGGGGATTCTAAGAAGTCATTGTTGAATTTAGACGTGAAGTTTGAATCGCCCATGTTCAACGGTGAATCAAATGCAGAAAAGTTGAACAATTGGATCAGGAAGATTGAAGTGTACTACTAAGTTCAGCAGATTGAGGAAGAAGATGTAAAGGTACAACTAACATCTCTGCATTTGTTAAGCACTACTCTCATTTGGTGGGAGAGAAAATTGTAGAAGGGGACTAAACATAATGGTAAGCTCCTTTCATCTTGGTCTGCATTCACTTTTGCTTTAAGAAAGAAATTTGATCCATTAGGCTATGTACAGAAAGCCATGATGGAATGGAAGAATTTAACATTGAATAAAGGTTAGAATGTACAAAGCTTTACATAAGAGTTTAGGAAGAGATCTCTTGAATTAAACATTTCTTTAGATTCTTCAGAAACTATCATGAAGTATGTTGGTGCACTTTCCAATTACATTCGTCATACTTTGGTGTTATTGAATCCTACTAATCTAGATGAGGCTAGTGTGTAAGCTATTCATATTGAAAGCAGTGGGAAACATGCACAATATGAAGAGATATCCAAGCACGGAGAAATCCATTTCAAAGGAAAAGGAAGGGATCAACTACAACAAAGAAGGATGAGAAGAAAGTGCTCCATTGCACTCACTATGAAAATGATGGGAATTATGAGGAGCATTGTTGGGAGTTGCATCTAGATTTGAGGCTGAAAACGTTTGGTGGAAAGGGGAAGCAAGATACTGTTGATACAATGCAACAGGACTTGGGATCTAACCCAGGTGATGAAGAGTTGATCAAATAGGTTGGTCTACAAGGTAAGCATTCCTTTCATGCCATTTCTAGTTCTGTAGTTTCATCTCATGATTATGATAAGAGAAGAATTGAATTGTTTCATATAATATTTATTACAATACATACAAAAGTTTAAACTCTTTTTTATTCAAGTTCTCAAGTAAACTTAATCTCTAAATCAATTGTTATGAAATTGGGCTTAGAGACCAACCCTCATCCCAAGCCCTATCCTCTTGGTTGGGTGTGTGATAATGGCAAGCTTAATGTCACCAAGCAGTGTAAGGTCAGATGTGCTATTGCATCAAAATTGATTGATGAGGTTGAGATGGATGTTGTGCCTCTTGACATCTATGGCATATTTTTTGGAAGACCTTACCTTTATGATCGAAAAACAGTCTTCTTCAGGAATGAGAACAAATACCCTCTCACGAAATATGGGGTGGAGTACATTATGATAGGTCATGGCATGAAGGATAACTCATAATTTTTCACTACAGGTTCGATGAAAAGAGTTGTGAATTCCAAAAAGAACCTTGTGCTTATAGTTACGAAAGCAAAATACCCTGACAAAATTCCAATGATGCTTTCTCCGAATGAAGTGCTTGAGATGGAACACACATCTCAAAGGGGAGGAAAGCAAAACATATATTTCAATGTCTCGGAAGAGAATATCAATCCATCCCTATCATCAACCTTGCCATATCTTCAATGATCACCTAAGGTAAAGAAATTTGTCTTGCAGGATAAGCTACTCTACCTCTTGGGTATTCTTTGTAGTTTTCCGTTTGATAATGTACAAATGTATACTTCTCATGTAATTGGGTATTTTCAGAATATAATACATTTGTTTTGTATGGGAATCATGCATGTAAAGGGGTGTGTTATGTGCTTTTGCAATCCCACTAATAGAAAATTGGAGTTGTGCACACCACTTCTTATTTTCTCTCATCCTTGGGATAGTTTCTTCATGAACTTTGTAATGGGTTATGTGGAGTATCTTTGAGTTTGGCTAAAGGGGACTCATTCAAGCAAAGCACATTTGAAAGAGAAGGAAAAGGTGAGATAACAATCCCCTCACTTGACTATCGACTGATAATTCTTTTGGAGGACCAAAAGCTTCTTAATGGGGAGGCATGATCCAAGAGGATCTCTAAATGGGTCAATTTTCAAACTCAAAAAAATGAAATGGGACAAGCACCAACACATAGATCTTATCTAGACATTTTCGATGTCGTTCATTTCACCTCAATCAGATGCTAGATGAGAAAGTTATGAAAATATGAAGTTTTAGTAAGTCAGTCTTTTTATGTGCAGAAAGTGGCAAAAACAGTGCCACATGGAACCACTGCAAGGGTGCCACGTGACCTATACGATGCCCACATGGCAGTCTATGATGATGACACATGGCATGGTAGATTATGTCTAGGTAGTGACATGGCATCCCGGTGGCGAGCTGATGTGGCAAGGTTGAGTTGGAAAACACATGGACCAATCCCGAAGTGACATGTGGCCCAATTCGGGCGTGACACATGTCACCCTAGGAAAGGCCAAAAGTGGTTGAAACAACAGAATATCACTTCGTCGAATTCAAAACTGAGACCTCCAACAAACCAACATAACAACCCAACTGAATCCATTATATGTGAACCTTGGGATATGCATGCATTTAATTTTATTTAAGTTTGAACCGCACAAAATGGTGGAAAAAGGGGGTCAACTGACCACTAAAGTTGGTTGACCAATCGATCCCGCCCCTAAAATTGGAGGTGGATAATTCCACTAAATGTACCACTAACCATGCCATCAAAAACAAACCAAACAGAGGGGTTTATGGGGATTAAACCCTGGATATCCCAGGATCTATTCCAACGACCTACTAATAGGCCATAGGGACGGATCTTGATATACCCCTGTTAGGATTATTAATCCTCCCTTGTCCAAATTTGGTCATATGTCTAATTTGGGAT
>LPNX011230922.1:43275-57817 GCA_001517045.1 Pseudotsuga menziesii | reverse complement strand
TAATTTATTTTAAGATTTATATTTGTCAACCTAGATGTTGACGTATTGATTCCAAATGAGTATTGGATATTTTTTAATTCTTTTATTAATTAAAAGTTTTTGGAGGAGAAGTATCTTTTAATTTTTCAGTTCAGCCGAGATGTTGACGTATTGATTCCAAATGATGCGTATTGGATATTTTTTAATTCTTTTATTAATTAAAAGTTTCTGGAGGAGAAATATCTTTTAATTTTTCAGTTCAGCGAGTTATATAGCCAAAAATTCCTAGTTGTCTTATTTATTCTAAATGATGGGTAATGGACATTTTTTAACTTCTACATTACATATATGATATAACACATGTAATTTATAAATTTAACATTTTTGTGTATGTGAATGTTTGCTTGGATAAAAGTGTATAATATGCAATGCAAATTTGTTTCTCCTAGAAATGATTAAATTGTACATTACATAACATATAATACTTATAATTTACATTTTTTAATGTAAAAGTATGCTTATTTAAAATTGTATAATGTGGAATTCATTTTTTCTATTCATATGATAAAAAAATGTATATGTGTGAAAGCTTTTAATTTGAGATAATATTGCATAATTTTTTTCTAAATCATTAACTTCTACATTCCAAATATGATATAACACATGTAATTTACAAATTTTACATTTTTGTGTATGTGAATGTTTGCTTAGATAAAAGTGTATAGTGTGTAATGCAAATTTGTTTATGTTTAAAGGATAAAACAATATTTATAAATACTTGTGGATCTTTGTTGACATGACGTTTTAATATGTGTTTGTTCTATTGATTATTGGTTCTTAAATATGATGAGTTGTATTTTGTGTTCATTTCTAAATCCTAAAATTTCACTTTGTACACACAATATAACACATTTTGTATACATCTAATCTACACTTTCTACACATTGTAAGTATGTGTGTTTGTTTATTTAAAATAGTGTGTTTATGCTTGTTTTTTGACATGGAAATGTATTTAATATATTTATTGTGTTGACTATTGTTTTTTAATTATGATGAGTTACAGCGTGCTTAGTATATTTATTTCTAATTTATACTAATGCACATTAAACAAGATATATCCACATTTTGTATATATCTCTAATTTACACTATCTACCCTTATTTTAAATATTGTGTTTGAAAATTTTTGTTTGTTCACTTATGCATGTATTTTGAGATTGGCGATTGAGGTGGAATTTCTAATTCATAATTCCTACATTACACATATTACAAAAAAAAAATTATACATATAATTTATACTTTATACATTTTATGTATATGTATGTTTGTGTTTTGTTATTGAAAGTAGTAATATTTGCAATGCACATTTTTTTTCTTGTTTATACTTGACATGGAATTTTACTGGACATATCTTTTGTATTAATTATTGATTTTAAATTATGATGAATTATATTTTGTTTTCATATATTAATTTCCAAATCATAAAATTCCACATTATACATGATGTAACACAATTTGTACATGTATGTAGGTTGTACTCTTCACACATTATGGTGTATGCTTGTGTCTGGTAATTAAATTTGATAATAGTATTTGTTATACAATCACATGTTAGCTAGGATATGATAAGTTATTGTAGGATAGGAATGGTCAGAGTATCCTAAAGTAGAGTAAACTAGAGTGTCACGAGGTTAGTGTATGCTAAGGTGTAGTACGTTATTGTAGGTTTGGATAGGGTTGGGTAGGGTAGGGTAGTGTAATTTATGGCAGCTTATGATAGAGTAAGGTAGTTTATGGTGAATTAGGGTATTTGTAGGATAACTTAATGTGGGGTAAGGGTAGTCTTAAGTTAGATAGGGTAGGTTTATTTTGGATAAAGTAGACTAGGCTAGGTATGGTAAGGTAGGGTAGAATGGATTAGGCTATCTTAGTGTAGAGTACATTGGATAATGTATGTTGTGTAAGGTATGTTAGGTTAGTGTATGCTAGGATTTGTTGTCTTAGTGTAGGTTAGGCTAGTCTAGTATTGCTAGGATTTGAAATAGTAGTTTATGATAGACTAGTCTAGTTATGGTAGATTAGTCAAGGGTAAAGTATATTAGAATAGATTAGGTATTTGTAGGCTGACTTATGGTAGCATAAGTTTATATAAGATAAGGTGGACTAGGTTAGGTAAAATAAGGTAGGGTATAATAGGTTATGCTATGGTAGTGTAGAGTATATTGGACAATGCAGGGTGTGTAAGGTATCTTAGGTTACTATATGCTAGGGTGTGTTATGTTAATGTAGGTTAGGATTGTCTAGGATTGGTATGGTAAGTTAGTATACAATATGGTAGATTAGGATGTTATGTAAGGTTAGTTTAGGGTAGGATATATTAGTTTATGTGGGATAGGAAGATTCATTGATAGTATTGGGTAAGGTATTAATCTAGTAGATGAAGTAGTATATGAGTAGTAGGGCTAGTATATGCTAGTGTATCGTAGGGAGGGGAGAGATAGTTTAAAGTAGCATATGATAAGGTATGTTTATATAGTGTACAATAAGGTAGTCTAGGCTAGTGTAAGTAGGACAATCTAGTTTAGGTCAACATAGTGGTAGATTTGACTAAATAGTCTAAATTAAATTAAGCTAAGTTAGGCTATTGTAGTTTAGGGTAAGGTAGTGGTGCAATCTTATAGGGTGGATTATGTTGGATAGGACATGTTAGTTTTATGGTCAAATAGGTTTATGTAGATTAGGATATAGTAGTTGTAGGGTATTTTTAAAGTAGGGTTGGTTAGAGTAGGGTATTGTATGCTATTTTAGGGTATATTTGACTACATTAGGGTAGTTGTATTCTAGTTCAGGGTAGGGTAGGATAGATTAAGTTACACAGAATAGGTTAGTGTAGGATATATGACCTAGGATATGGTAGGAAAGGTTGGGATAAGATAGTGGTATCATTCATTACTTAATCTAGGTTGGGTTAAGTTGTGTTAGGTTATTTTATACTAGACTGTGGTGTTAGTGTGGGATATGCTTAGTGAGGGTAACTATGATAGGTGAGTTTAGAGTAGGGTATATTGTGTTAGGTAGGAAAGGTTTATGTAGGGTATGATAGATTACTCTATGTATTCTAGGATAAAGTATATTAAGATAAGTATTATATATTAATCAAGGTAGGGTGGGATAAGGTGTGTTAATTTAATTTATGCTAGAGTATGTTATCTTAGTTCAAGTGTTATTGTAATTGTAACTTCGGAAGATATTATAATGTATATTACTATTATATACTATTGTACCCCCATTAGGAATGTCTGATCCTTATTTGGGGATGTCATCATTGTGTATGATCACTGAGGTAAACCCTCTGTTGTAAGTCGAGGTGATAGTCCTTAGGTTAAATAAAGTAAAATGTATTTACGAGTATTCTTAGGTATGTCTATTCAAAAGGTAACCTGGAAAACATGGTGGTTGAGTTAACAAATCAAAGAAAGAATATAAATAGGGAGGAACTCTCCTTATTTGTTACACACTTAAATTTTTGTCTCATCTTCTCCTTAGGAGAGAGAGGAAGAGGAGGGACAGAGAGCTATTGCAAACATATTGTTCTTGGGTTATTCTATCTTGTCATCTTATAATTGTGACAAAAATATTTTGAGGATTTTTTGGGGGGTTTTCTCCTTTATGGTTTCCTTGATGAAAACCTATGTGTCTTGTGTATCTTGTGTATCATTGATGTATTGTTGTGATTTCTATTCTTTCAGATAAATATCCTAATCAAAATAAGTTATAAAAACTAACATGGTATCAGAGCTACTCTAAAAGAAGGCAGTGTGTAGCCAAAATACAACTACAATGGTAGTTGCTGGAAATTAAAGTTTCATGCTTGAAAAACCCTAGAAGACTAAATCTAGTCATCTTGGCACTTTCCGTATAACTTCAATTGGATAAGTCTTAGAAGCCAAAAAAATTACAGTATGGAGATGAAATCTTGTGGTACATTGTGTAAATTTGCATCCTCATATTCACTATACTTAAGGAGAATAATTCCTCTAAATCAGGGTTCCATCCTCCCCTTGAATAAAGTAATAAACACGTTACCTATAGAGATTTTCTATATCTTGGGCGAGGATGGTCTAAATTCAATTTTGAACATGTTGTAGGTAGGACATCGACTGTAGTTTCTATGGTCCATTTTTTATACCCAGAATGTGAAAAGTGATACATGATAATCCTTACAATTTTTCTAACTTGAATAGTCCTCAAAACAGTGAGCATATGTCCCACTAGGAGAATCCAATTCTGCTCTAACTTGTGGGGTTGGAAAGAAGACTGATTAGGATACCTCAATGCAAAGTTTTAGACCATGAGGAGTAGAAACTTTGGAGATACTAAATCATCAATATCATGAAATTCTATAGAAGAAACTAGAGAAAGTAAGGCTTCCTATTCTTGGAACTTCCCACCACTATTTTCATAAAAGGAATACATTGGACAAATCACCTTGAAGAAGTGCATCTTTCTGACTAGTTAAAAGTTTAAAATTCCAAGTTTGGAAAATTAGGGTTTCTCTAAAAAACCCTAGATTAACGATCTTCGAAACTCAAATCGGTAAGAAATTAATATTTTTTATTTCCATTTGAGATTCTCGTTCCAAAATGACTCATCACACCCATCTTGCTGATAAGCTTGGTGATGCTGACAACTTTCGAGCATGGAAGTATAAGACCTCTCTCATCCTTGAAGAAAATGACTTGGATCAGTATATTAGTAAGGAAGTTCTAGAGCCTAAGGGAGATGAGAGAATTATTGCATATTCTATTAAGGATCATCTCATCCCTCATGTTCCATAAAATACATTAAAGGAATCATTTAGTTCTTTGACGAATTTGTTCAAAGGAAATATCATCAATAAAAAAATGACATTGAGGAACGAGTTGGAGAATGTGAAGATACATAATTTAGATACCATGCAGTCCTACTACACAAGGGTGGATGAATTCAAGGAAGAAATTGAAGCATTCAAAGAAGAAGAAGATATTATTATGACCACCTTGAGTAGGTCCCATAAATAAGTTGTTTACCTTTGGTGGAATCTAGGAAGGGTGCACACAAGAAGAAGCTCGACTCATAATAATAGAATAGAACATCGGAGCAACAAAATATCAATATCTCATGATTTGTGAGAATTTCAATCTATAGAACTGTTAGATTTTTAACATTTAAGCTATATGATCTTAGGATATTATCTGAGAGAATAGCAAGAAAAGAAATCAATCACAAGAGACAATGGAGAAAAATATTTTCCTCGGGGAAAACATAAAGAAGAAAACCCTGCAAGTTCATTAGAGATAGAATTAGAACCAAAAGTAAAACCCAAAGACAATAAGATGATCTCTCAACAGCAGTAGTCTCTCTCTCTCTTGTCCCACCTTCTTCTTTCTCTCTCAGTTATGCGCTACAACTAAGTGTGAGTGAATGTGTGTTAAATATAGAGTCTCCCTCTCTATTTACACTAGTTCTCAAATTGACAATAACTCACTAGGGTCGACTTCTCTAGGAGATTCTAATAACCCTAGGGCCCCACAACTGCATGAATTTTAACCCTTAATCAATAAGGAGGGTTATACTCTATGACTTTACATGACTTGTTTACATTATTCAATCTCCCAATAGGAAAATTGGGGCATGACATGACTCAATTAAATTACAAATACTTCCCGACATAAACATTGGGGTACAATACATAAGATATACAAGTGAATACATTTTGAAGTTACAAATACAACAACATTCCCTCTTAACTAGGAAGGTATTCTCTCAACACAATTTATCAGCACAATTATTCATCTCTGTATCATCTAGATCATCATCAAGTCATCTTCATATTCAATTCATGTTCATATTCAAGTCTGTATCATCACTAGATCATCATCAAGTCTGGATCATGACTTGATATGAATCATAACTGCTGGATCATCACTGGTGCTATCTGAATTCTACTCATCACAGGAAGTTCTATAGAGCTAGGCCTTTTTCATCCTGGTTGTAGGCCTAGCCTCCAAGTAGGTCTTCATCTTTTTAAGCACTTATATCTAACCCATTCAAAAATTCCCTCCCAGCACTTGCATCTGACCATGGAATGAACACATCAACCATGTCAGAAAGGCCAAACACTCACATCTGAACATGGGATGAACACATAAACCATGTCAGAAAGGCTCAACACTTATATATTACCATGTGATGAACACATCAACCATGTAATAAATGATTGGCACTTATATCTTACCATGGGATGAACACATCAACCATGTAAGAAAGGCTTAGCACTCACATTTGACCATGGGATCAACACATCAACCATGTTAGAAGGGATCAACACTTAGATTTGACCATGGTATGAACACATCAACCATGTCAGAAAGGATCAACACTTACATTTGACCATGGGATGAACACATCAACCATGTTATAAAGGCTCAGCACTCATATCTTACCATGGGATGAACACATCGACCATGTAAGAAAGGATCAACACTTATATCTTACCATGCGAAGAACACGTCAACCATGTAATAAAGGATGAACACTTATATCTAATCATGTGGGATGAACACATCAGAATGGCTCTGCAATTATATCTGACCATGGGATTAACACATCAACCATGTCAGAAAGGCCCATGGACTCATCACTTCCCTTTGGAGGGAATCTCAATGTGGAGAACACCAAGCTTCTCCCTGAAGTACTCAAACTTGATTCTAGCTAATGGCTTGGTTAACACATCATCTATCTTCTTGTTTGTCGTAACATACTGGAGCTTCACTACTCCTCTCTGAACCATATCCCCAGTATAGTGATATTTGATCTCGATATGCTTTGAATTTTCATGGAACACTAGGTTCTCTGACAACTTAACATAATTCTGATTGTCACAATATTTGCAAGTAGCATCCAACTAGAGATCAAACAAATTAGATACTAGCTTCCTAAACCACACTGCCTCCCATCTAGATTTTCAAGCTGCAACATACTCTACTTCATCTATACTCAGTGCCACACATGATTTCTTCCTAATAAACCATGAGATCATACATGACCCCATACTGAAGTAGCACCCTGAAGTGCTCTTCCTATCAGAGGCACTGCCTTCCCAATCTAAATCCACATAACCTTCAAGGTTAATATTCTGATTCACCTCATACTTGATTCCATAATCAATTGTACCCTTCAGGTACCTCAGAATATGCTTTGCAGTAATCAAGTGAACATGTTTCGGATCTGTCAGGAATTGGCTCAATGTGTTCACAGCAAAGCAAATATCCGGCTTTGTAATCATCGGGTACATTAAGGACCCAATCATCTGACGATACATCGTAGCATTAGCCAATTCTGATGAAGCATCTCTCAATAGCTTCAGGTTCGATGCCATAAGTGTGGCCATGTCCTTGTAGTCCATCATCCCAAACCTCTTCAAGATCTCTACTGCATACTTCCCTTGTCCCATGGAGATTCCATTTGCATTCTGACACACCTCCAGATTAGGAAGTAATGAATCATACTCAACTCCTTTATTTCAAACTCAGGAGCAAGGTTCCTCTTCATAGCAGCAAACAACCCATCCTCACCTCTCACAAACTAATCATCTACATATAATAGGAGTATCACTCAGTTCCCTTCTTCAACCTTGTAATAAAGGTTGGAATTTGCTTTATTCTTGGTAAATCCCAAACTGGATAGGAAGCTGTCAATTCTGCCATAGCATGTCCTAGGTTTTTGTTACAAACCGTACAAGGATATATTCAATTTACACATGAGTCTCCTTGTCATTTGTCTCAAACCTAGTGGTTTCTCCACATACACTTCCTCTTCCACTACACCATTAAAGAAATCAATTTTGACATCCATATGGTGTATGTTCCATTTCATTACTACATCCAGAGTGAGTATTGATATGATGGAAGTGTATTTGGATATAGGTGCAAAAGTCTCTTCATAATCTATTCCTTTTTCTGGGAGAATCCACAAGCCACAAATATTTCTTTATATTTCTCTATGCTACCGTCTACAGCATGCTTGATCTTGTAGATCCACTTGGAAGTTACAACATACTTCCCTTCTGGTCTTTGGAAAACATCCCAAACATCATTCTTCATGATCTATTGATACTCTTGGATCATAGCATCCTTCCATTCTTTCTTTTCTGCCACTTCTTCATAGTTGGAAGGCTCTTTATCAATGAAGTCACATAATAGGGTTACATAACCGGAGCAGGACCTAGTTCTTTTCCTCTCTCTGTGTATCTCTTTTGGATCCCTGTATCTTTCTGCAACTTGGATAACCTCTCATACCCATACAAGTTTCCTCTTGTGAGGATTCTTCGCTTGAGGTGGATCTATCAGTTCCTGAGGTTCTTCCATTTCTTGATATTCTTCTGGAGTTGCTTCATTCATAGTTGTATTACATATTTTGGGTACTTATAATTCTTTGGAGTCTTCAATAGGTATTTTTCTAGACTTGATGTAAGATGAGTTTTCATCAAATATTACATCTCTACTGATCTTGATATTCTTGAATCTTGGGAAGTGAATCTGTAAGCCTTCAAGCTCTTAGAGTATCCCACAAATATACCCTTCTTTCCTGAAGGATCTAGCTTTGTCCTCTTTTGTTTTGGAATGTGTATCTACACTAGACATCCAAATATTTTGAGATGACTGACTTCTGGTTTCTTGCCCAAAAATACTTCTTCATGTGTCTTTTTCTCGAGTACTCTATGTGGAGTACGTTCCTGTACATACACAACTATCCTATAAGCTTCTTCCCATAGATGCATAGGAAGGTCTTCATCATGATGCATTGCCCTTGCTGCTTCTATGATTGCTCTATTCTTTCTTTCTACGACCCCATTATATTTTGGATTATACGGAGTGGTCAACTCCTTCTTAATCCCTGAATCTCTGCATAATTCTTTGAATTCATTTGACGTGAATTCTCCTCCATTATCTACTCGAAAGATCTTGATCTTCTTCTTTGTGTGGTTCTCGATCAAGGCTTTGAATTCTTTGAATTTGTTGAATACTTCATCCTTGTTCTTAGTGAAGTATATCCATGTCATCCTAGAAAAATCATCAATGAAAGAAACATAGTATACATACCCTCTTAGAGAATTGGATGACATTGGACCGCATACATCGTAGTGGAAGATTTTCAATATTTTTTTTTCCTTGCTCTCGCTACTTGGAAATGTCTTCTTTGTTTTCTTTCCTTTCGCACATCATACACCTTCATGTTTTTCCTGCATTTCTGGAATACCTTCAACAGGTTTTCCTGCAAGTGGTAGTGCCCTATAGTGCACATGTGCAAGCCTTCTATACCACGGTTCATTTGGTTCTACTCAGTCATGAACCAAAGCTTGTTCTGGTTGGACCTTCAATTTGTATAGTCCTCCCTCTCGTTCTCAAATTACTACTGCATCTTCAATAGTCTTTCCTTTTTTCCACATGAGGACTTGGCCATATAGAAATGCAACCCTCATGCCTTTTGCATATAATGTAGAGATGGAGAGAAGGTTCTTCTTTAGTCTTGATAAAAATAGGACATCCTTCATTTTCATAGACTTTCCAATGTCTAATTTGTAGGAGTATTCTCCACAACCTTTTATTGGATACTGATATTCATCCCCAAGTTTCACCTTGTTGGATAATTCATGTTCCGATAGCTTCATAAAGGATTCTTTGAATCCCTTCATGTGTTTGGAAGCCCCACTGTCTATAAGCCAATAACTACTTCCATGTGTGATGTTTCTCGTGAGAGCGGAAATCAAAACATATTCTTCATCACTTGAAGAATCCCCACTGTCTTGTTTGATTCTCTTCTTGGAAAGATCATCATATTCTGCAGCATGAGCATGATGTCTTTTCTTGTTTCCCTTCTTCTTGTGAGAGTCATTTTTGTTCCTATGACAATCTCGAGCATAGTGTCATCTTTCATCACATGTAAAGCATTTGAATTTAGGTAGATTCTTGTTACATCTTTTAGGATGAGAGTGCTTACCTTGGTGATGGTCTGTTTTTCTCTTCTTGGATTGTATTATGACAACTTGATCTTCATTTCCAATATTTTATTCTTGACCTAGTATTCGAGCTTCTTATTGTGAGCATTCTTCCCACATTTTGATAAACTTGAATAGCTTCTTTCTGGAACAAATCCCTTGAATGAAAGAGTCCCATGCCCCAGAGAGACCATTCAAGGTGGTTATCATAAGTTCTGCATTCTCTAATTCTTCATCTACAACTTCAAGTTGTTCCTTGATTTGAGAGACCCTTGTAAAGTAAGACTGGATGGTCTCCACATTCTTCAATTGGTTTATCATAGTCCTGTTTTGGTTTATGTTCTTCCCTGAAAATAGATTAAATAGGGCATAAAACATCTCTTTAGGTGTCTTTAGAGAGGACACGTATGGTATGATGTGATTCTTGATTGAATCAGCAATAATCCTCTTAGCCATGACCAATTTATTCTTGTGTAAGGCCTTATTCTCATATCCTTGTAGAACTGGAACCTATTCAGTGATGTAAGAGTCCAACTCATTTTCTTCCATGACTGGGGAGATCCTATACTTCCAAGCTCGGAAGTTATCAGCTCCCTCAAGCTTTTCATCAAGCTTGGTATGATGAGACATCTTAACAGAGAACCTCAAATGGAAATGCAAAATATTTACATCCTACCAGGCTAAGATGTTGGAACTGGATCTAGATCTAAATTTTTGCAGAGCTGGTTATCTAGTTCAGGAGCAGATTAGGGTTTTACTTTACCATAGTTCTTCCCAACCAAAAACTTTGATCTTGATCTCTAAACTTCAATTTGTGGGAGGAGATCAATCCAAGCCAGGGCTCACTCAAAAAATTCACTTCTGTGGAAAGTCCTAATTTATCACAGTAGTGTCGGGTCAAAAACTAAAAATGCTCAAAATCAAATTCTGCTTCAACATAAATATGCACCCTAGAGAGGAGAGTCATCCTAGCCTCCTTTTGCTGAAAATATGTGGAGAGAGATCCAAAAAGTAGGAAGGCCTAGCTTCAGCAGCTGCAGATTGTCTTGTTCTCAGGTTAGCTCTGATACCATGTTAAATTTTTAACATTTAAGCTATATGATCTTAGGATCTTGTCTAAGAGAATAACAAGCACAACAATAAATCACAAGAGACAATGGACACAAATTGTTTCCTCAGGGAAACCAGAAAGGAGAAAACACTGAAAGTTCCTTAGAGATAGAACCAACACCAAAAGTAAAACCCAAACATAGTAAGATGATCTACTGATAGTAGTAGTATCTCTCTCTCTTGTCCCAACTTCTTATTTCTCTCCTATTTATGTGCTATAACTCAGTGTGAGTGAATGTGTGTTAAATAGAGAGCGTCCCTCTCTATTTATACTAATTCCTGACTTGACAATAACTCACTAGGGCCAACTTCTCTAGAAGATTCTAATAACCCTATGGTCCCACAACTATAGGGAATTTAACCCTTGATCAATAAGGAGGGTTGTTCTCTATGACTTTACATGACTTGTTTACGTTATTGAAACTCACTATAAGAACATTGGGGAATGACATGACTCAATTACATTAAAAATACTTCTCGATAGAAACATCGGGGTGCAATACATATGATATAAAAGTGAATGCATTCCTAAGTTACAAATACATCAACAAGAAATATTTAGGAGACTTATATAAACTCACAAATCGAATTTGATCCAAAACCAACAAAAACCATTAAAAGAGAAGCAATTTACACATGCAATGTGAACAAAAACAGGTTATTATTTGACTGCATAACATTAAAACATGTTAGTAATAGGTTTATATTAAACTAGAAGTGTTTCATGAGGCTTGGTAATCTCAATGTGACTATACAAGTGAAAATGGCCAAATTGGCCTCAATCCCCCCTAGGTGGGCCAAACATGCTCCAAATTAGGCCGAATGGCCAAAGATGTTTATGTGGACATGGATGAGGTGACATGGGGAAATCATAGCAATATGGAAATATGTAGGATCCTTAGAGAAAGTAACAAATCAAATTTGATGCAAAACCAACAAAAAACCATTAAAAGAGAAGCAATTTACAGATGCAATGTGAACAGAAACAAGTTGTTATTTGAATGTTTAACATTATTCAAATAAGAAATAGAATATTCCTCAATATATGAGGAATATAAGGATTCTACCCAACAAACAAACAAATATAAGTGTTCAATTCTCATTTCATGATAGTGTTTGGGTGTTCACTTGTTTATATTTAGTTGATGTATTATGCATGTTTGTGTGTTCGCATTTATAGTACTAAATTAAACATCAGGTATAAGAGGTCATTGATTTTGTACAACATTCCATTGCTACTTATCTAGATTGAAACCTCTTTGCTGACATATTAGGATTAGTACACACTCTTAATAACATTGGGGTAGAAGGGATCTAGACGTTACAGTATGTGTATATTATATGGATGGATGTTGTAGCATTAGATAAGATAGTTGCATGATTGTGTGAAATATATTTGTCACTATTAATATGTTTTGGAAATTATGAGATGTTTCTAATAATCTAACTGAACTTGAATTTTAGATTGTTTCGAAGAACAAGTAAAGACAATTCAAATGAAGAACGTGAAGCTCTCCAAGTCAGAGACACTGTGGAAAAAAAAGATATTCAGAAGAAAAGATAAAGTTAGATCCACTTGGATAAATGAATACCATATTTGGCACAAGATATCATCCAAGATAAACAAAAAGTATGACAAGACTTCCAAAGAGAGTAAGAGGCCTCAAATACACCCCAACTATTTGACACATTTGAGTGACATCATTAATGCAGATCCTTCTAGCTATGAAGAAGTAGCATGCACTATGTGAGAGTGTCCTAAGAGCACACTCACTACATTACATATCTAAATGGTCAACTTGCATTCTAACAATATAGGAGAAACCCCTAGGTGCACCTCCCATGTTTCATGACCCTATGATATCAACATGGGAACACACACACATATAAATATATGTAGGGAATGAGTACATTCAAACAACCTTATACACCGGTTAGTTTACGTTATAAGTCAACCTTAAGGACTTATTACATCTAAAAAACCTTCTCTGAGATCTTTTCCATCCAAAAAACCTTTAGGGCATATTACATCTAAGTAACCTGCGTACCACACCAGGGATATTTTTACACTCAGACAATCCAAAGGACTTATTACATCCGAATAACCTGATTACCATGCAATGACTCATCTTTACATTAAGATAACCTGTCTTATGACTGATTACGTATGATTATTCTATGTATCATGCCAAGAATCATTTCACATTCAAAAAACCTACATGACTAATTACGTGTGACCATCCTGCTTCACCAAGATCATTTCTACTCAGACAACTTGTCTCATTTCCCATGTGAGATATCATGCATCTATGTCTTTTGATTTATTGTTATTTCTAGCTTAGAAACATATCAGGACTGATTACATCCAAGGATAATCAATGAGATTTGCTAGTACTAATTACATCAGAGGACAACCTACAATACTAATCATGTCAGAGAAACCTACGATCTTTTCCATCATTTAACTCTCAGACAACATGTCTCTCCATCTATGCTAGAACTCATGATTCCCTCTTTCGAGAGGTCTTGTTCTGTATCTCATGAAGTCTTTCTCTAAAGTACTCAAAATTCACTCTAGATATTGCTAGCATAGAATCACATCATGAATGATTATGGCCAAGGATAATCTTTTATCTTCTCCAAGACTTATTGCATATAATGACAACCTATGATACTAGTTACATTGTATAAAACTACAAACATCGCCATGACTTTTACACTCAAATAACCTGTATCTCTAGGTATGCTAGAATTCATCACTCCCTCTTTCGAGGGGCCTTAATCTATATCACACACTAGAGCTTCACTGATCCTCTCTGTATCATACAAAAATGACACTAAGATCAATCAAATCAAATAGTATCTTTTTTTAAAACATACTACCTCACAACTAGCCAAGCAAGTAGTAGGATATTGTGCCTCGGATATACTCAAATCCATGCAGGACTGCATCCTGCCAAACAAATAGATCATACTGGATCTCAAAGTAAAGGTGCTCTTCCTCTTAATGTCACTGCATGACTAATCCAAATGAACATAACCATGCACGTTGGTATTCTAATTCATATCATACTTGAGCCCATACTCAATTGTACCCTTCAAGTGTTATCTTTTCTCAATATCTCATTATATTATCTAGAATATTTATCCGAAAGAAGAACAGGTACAACAAGATGCATAATATATAAAATATACACGAGACAAAAATATTTTCACCAAGGAAACTATAGAGGAGAAAACCTAGCAAACTTCCTCAGAATAGTAAGATGATCAAAAGCAATAATAAGAAGTATTCGGAAGTTATCTATCTCTTCTCTTCTAACTCTCTCTCTATCTCTCTCATGCAAACTTGAGAGTGTTAGGTGTGTATAAATGCAGTAGAGAGCCTACCTATTTATACCCTTTCAAGTCACTG
>LPNX011230922.1:25933-38830 GCA_001517045.1 Pseudotsuga menziesii | reverse complement strand
GGTAGGCGTGGGAGTGACTGGGATGATGATAATTAATGCTCCTTGATGTCAATTAAACTTAGGATAGTGGTTTAACTAGGCCAATTTGACTGAAAGAGTGTGTATGATGGTAGATGTCTCCAACAATAATTGTGTATGTTAATCTTCCAATTCACATCATATTTGATCCCATAATCCACTATACCTTTTGGGTACCTTGAAACATGCTTTACCATTATCATGTTAACCTATCTCAAATCTGTCAGGAACTGGATCGCAGTGTTCACCACAAAGGATATGTATGCTCTTTTATTCTTTAGATACATGAATGATCCAAACTTCTGAGGATACATTATGGAATCAACATATCGAATGAAGAATCACTCATAATCTTCAAGTTAGATTCCATGGGTGTGGTCATAGCCTTGCAGTCCAACATTCTGAATCCCTTTAGAATATCCATTGAATACTTCCCTTTCCCAAGGAACATTCCATCTACACTCTACCACACCTCCACGCCTAATAAATAGTGCATCATACCTAGGTATTTCATCTCAAACTCTGTAGCAAGTCTCCTTATTTCATCTATAGTGAGTTCCTCATTGACTGTTAGAAACAAGTCATTGACATATAGTAGGACTATCAACGGTCTTCCATATTACACCTTGAAGCAGAGGTTGGAATCTAGTTTACTATTGGTAAATATCAAGCTCATTAGGAATCTATCCATTCTCCCATACCATGTCCTCGGTGCTTGCTTCAATCCATACAAGTCCTTCTTTAATTTGCACACATGGGTGTTCCTGTCATGTGTCTCAAATACAAGTGGTTGTTTGACATACACATTTTCCTCAACTACACTATTCAATAAAGTTGTCTTGACATCCATCTAGTGTACTTTCCATTTCATAACTGTTTCTAAAGCAAGTATGGTTCTTATGTAAGTGTACCTCACCACGGGTGAGAATGTCTCTTCGTAGTATATGCCTCCTTTTTGTGAGAAGATTTATGCTATGAATATTTCCTTGTGTTTCTCAATGCTTCCATATGTAGCATTCTTTCTCTTGTAGATCCATTTTGAATTCATGACATACTTCTTCTCCGGGCTTGGAACAACTTCCCATACATCATTCTTCATGATCGACTGATATTCTTCGATCATCTCATCCTTCCACTCTTTATTTAATTTTCTATATCCTCTTCATAGGTGGAAGGTTCTTTATCACTACTATCACATAGTAGTGAAACATATCTATTGTAGGGTTTTCCCCTCTTTCTCTCTCTATATATTCCTTCTGGAGCACCATACCTTTCATCTTCTCATAAGACCTATCATGCCCATGTTGGTTTCCTCTTGTGAGAGTCATTATGAAGGAATGTATTTACCATATCTTATGGTTCTTTCATGTCATGATCTTTAGGGTTTTTTGGAATTTCTTCTCCAATTTTAATGTCTCAGACTCTCATCTCTTCAACTTCATCAACTTCCTACATAGGAGTCCTCGTGGATCTGATGTATGCCCAGTCTTAAAAAAAAGGTTTAATCTCTACTGATGTTGATCTTATTGAATCCTGGGAAGTATATTCGAAAAGAATTTGATGTATCAATGTATCCTATGAATAAACCCTTCCTCCCATAAGGATTGATCTTGGTACTTTTCTAATTTGTGACATGTATGTACACCGAGAAACCAACTATTGTCAGATTGTTGACTTTGGGTTTCACTTCTGAGAAAGAGTCTTCAAGATTATTGCTATCAAGTAATCAGTGAGGTGTATAGTTTTGTACATACAAATTTGTTCTTGTTTCCTCTTCCCAAAGGTGCATAGGAAGATCCTGGTTAAGCAACATTGCTTTCATTGCTCCCATTATGGTCTGGTTATTTCATTATGCAACCCCATTCTAAGTTAGGATTGTATGGAGTTACCAACTACCTCTTAATCCCAGATTCTTTGTAGCAATCCTTTGATTCTTACGAAGTGAACTCACCACCATTATCTAACCGTAGAATCTTAATATTCCTATCTTTCTTTTACTAAACCAAGGGATTTATATTCCTTAAACTTGCTAAAATGTTCGCTTTTTTCTTTCAAGAAATATATCCAATTCTTACATGAGAAATAATCTATAAATGAAACATGGTACACATACTTTCTTAATGATCCAGAATATATGGATACACATACATCTAAGTGCACTATATCGAATATTACTTTAGCCTTTCTCTCACTATTGGGAAATTTCTTCTTTGAATTATTTTCTTTTGCACATCCTTTGCAAATTCCTTCATGATTTTCCTATATCTCTAGAAGCCATGAGAATTATTTTCTTGCTTTCAGTAGTGCTCTGTAGTGCACATGTGCAAGGCGTCTATGCCATATTTTATTTGGTTCAATCGAATCATGAACCGATGCTTGTTTAGGTTGTCCCTTCAACTTGTACAATAGTCTATCTTCTTCTCGAATTATTGTTGCATGCTCTATTGTCTTTCATCTAGGCCACATCAGAACTTAGACATCGACAAAAGAAACCCTAATTCCCTATGCATCTAATGCAGAGATGGAGAGAATATTGTTCTTCAATCCTTGAACATATAGCACATCCTTCATCTTTAAGGATTTCCTAGAGTCATTAGAGGGGATTTCAACTCAAAATGGGCCTTAAAACCATAATTTAAATTCAATGTCATCATTTGTTAGCCAATGAAATTGCTTTAAATTTGAAATACCATATAGGTATTAAACAATTTTTTAATATAAATTTGGGGATAGGTATCATAAAAAAAACAACCTTTTTGTTTGTATTTTCGACATATCTCCTTGTGTTTTTACTCAAATTTTGATCAGGAGGGCTCGTTAGAATGCTTTTCATAGACCCCGCTTCCCAAAAAACATTAAATACCTGAAAAAATGTGATGATGACATATTGGACTATGAGGAGAAGGTGGAAAGAGATCCTAACTCCTGTCATTGAGATGAGACAGTTCGGAGGAAATTACAAAGGGGAAAGGCAACCCATTTCACTGAGAAATTTCATAGAGTTATCCTTCCAGCATTGGTAATGTAGGCAAAGATATAGGCAGATTAAGAGTGAGATCCTGAACTTCATGAGTGAGCACATCATCATCACATTTTTTCAGGTACTTCATGTTTTTCGGGTAGTGAGGTCCATGAAAAGTATGTCGAGTGGGTACTCGTTGGATGCAGAAAGCTGTCGCGATCAAAACTTGAGTAAAAACATAGGGAGATATGTTGAAAATAAAAACAAAAAAATAGTTTTTTTCTTTTCTTCGTCCAATATTAATAAATATTATTTTATTTGTTTAACTATTATTTTATTATTTTCCTTAGGAGGTCCATTTTCAGTTGAAATTTACTCTAATACAAGCTTGTATGAATCTTCGCCACTCCCTTTTATAAGTTATTGATAATGATGCCCAATTTTCACATTTTGAGGTGACTCATGTTCATACATATTGACGAATGATTCATTTTATTTGATCATGTGTTTGGATGCTCTACTATCCATGAGACAATCATTTCTTTTCTGTCTGATAGTGCTAGTAAGTGCTGAGACTAGAAAATACTCTTCAACTTAATCATCCTTCTCTCATTTGAATTTTTTGTTTATTGATTCATCATATTTGGAAATATGAAATCCACCTTCGAATCTCCAGCAACCAAAGCTTGGTCTTTGGATGGTTTGATGGTTCCCATCATCACCAGCTTGTCCTGTTCTTGTGTGAGAGATTCCATGAAATCTGCAAGGCTAGGCATCTTCCAGGTTCAAGCTGTCAACTTTGTGGCATAGAAGGTCGAAAAAAACAATGAATAGTCAGGGCCAAGCTTCGAGAGAATGGCCAAGACCAACCGATCATCCTTATTTTCGATCCCACACTATTTTAGCTGCAAAACAAGTGCTTTGAACTTGGAGAAATAGAGTTGCAGTGATTCAAAGCTATTGGGACTCAAGGAAATCAGCTCATTTTCGATTTGATGTCCCCTCATCTCATCTATCTTTCCAAAAAGATCAGTAAGCTTCTCCCATACTTCATTCGGTGATTTCAATCCATCAATATGGAAAAGAAGGTCTTTGGAAATACTCAGACATAAGAGACCATAGGCCTCATCCCTCTTGTTGTGCCATTTTATCTTCTCTGCAGTTGCATTGGGCTCTAGTTCTATTGCCATAGTCACCCTGTGGAGGCATTTCACTCTCAACATTATCTCCATCTCTTCTTTCCATTCAAAGAAGTTGAAGCGAGTCAAGATGATCTTATGAGATTGATCCATAGCTTAGAAATTGTCCCGGCTGTCAGTAGAAGGCTCCCAGTCACTGATGTCGAACCTGCAAAAAATTTTTGAAGGAGAGAAATTGATCTACAATGGATCTGATACCATGTGGAAATTGAACCCAGTGATAGAACAATTTTACTCACAACAATTATCAATTGATCATGCAAAATCACTCACAAAAGAGACTAAAAATGGAGCTGAACACTAAACTGTATTAACTCAGTGTACAATAGACAAAACTATAACATAATAGGTTCCTGCATTAAATAATTACATAGGATATTTGAATGCATGAGGAGGCAATTCGAATCTAGTCAAAAGCAGGCTTACTAAAATTAAGCAAATCCCCCATAGGTGCATAAAGTAGTTTCCAAATCAGTCATGGAGCTCATGAATTGGAAACAGCACTTAGGTAAGCTAAAGAGTGATGGAATTACAACTCATACATTCTTTTCAAAGGAGAAAAGAGTGGAGGATGTGGAGGACAAAAAACTAGTTAACCTCACCTAGTCAAACTTTCCCAATTGTCTTAAAGCACTGAAAAAGCAGGCAATAAAGCAGAAAAAGTAGAAGGGCGCCTGGGAGGCTAGGAATAAAGTAGAATTGATTCCTTGAGGTTTCCCAAGTGCTACATGAGTCAAAATAGGCAATTTTGACCACTATGGATAGGTAAATGACAACTTGCATAAGGTGGGACACATGAACTAGGCAAATAAGACAAAAATAGTTAAATTAATGTCTAAAGGTAGCTAACTATGGGTTGATTATTCTAACAGCGATGAGGTATATGAAAAAATTAATTCTTGAAGAACCTCTTATTCATATTATCATTTGGATAAGAAATGATGATTTCATGAATGAAGAAGATGATAAAGCAGAATGATCAAGATGGAGTCTACCCACGAAACAAATAAAAGATAAGTATTCAATTGCCATTTCATGATATTGTTTTGTTATACATTTGATTGTATTCAGTTGATGTGTTATGCATGATAGATTGTTTACATTAATACTACTAATATGCATGTGATGGGTAAGTAGTTCATGGCGCTATAAAACTCTCCAGTGCTACTTATCAAACCTCTTTGTTGACATATTGGATTAGTGCACAATATCAATGATGTCATGGTAGAGATGGAAGGCATCTAGAAAGTTTCTGTGAGATATGGATGAATGTTGTATTGGCTAAATAGTTGCATGATGCATAAGAATTTGTCATTATGCATATGTTTTATGAAATAGTTCTAACCATGCAACTGGTGCATTTGAATTGTAGGAAAGGTCCTGTACAACCTCCTACAAGAAAAGAAGGATGAGACTTGTTCCGAAGAAAAAGTGATGACAATTCAATAAACATGAATCTAAAGCTCCCAGGGTTAGAGACACCATGACAGAAGAAAGAGCTTCAGAGAGTGATAGATCCACCTCAAAGGATGAAGACCACCATGGGTATGAGAGATAACTCAAGAAAAGAATGCTATGAACGAAACTATGATCAAAGAATAACAGTTGATCATGGGGAATGATGTATACGATATGGTTTCGAGACATAAAGGGAAGTACATAGTATCCTCCATATGGATCTACAAGAACAAGTGTACAAAGAAAGGTTCATGATTTGCCTCAGAAAGAATAGACTATGACATGACATACTATATTGACCAGTATATATCAAGCATAGAACCACCTGTACAGAATGAAGAAGGAAGATAATACTCCACTTCAGGGGGAGTGACTATAGAAGATATCTGAGTTCGACACGGTACGACATGATGGACAACTTCTGGATGGATCGATACTTTACCAAGAGTAAAGTGGGTTCCAACCTTCAAAGTTGAATGCAGAAGACTAGGATATGTTGATTATCTGACAAGAAAAACTCATGGAATATGTTATGATGAAATAATACTAGAATGATGTATGGGATATAGTTCCCAAACTAGAAGAAAAGAGTATTGTATCCTCCAAATGGATATACAAAATAGAGCATGCAGCTGATGGAAGTATCGAGAAGTATAAAACAAGATTTGTGGCCAAAGGTTTCTTTCAGAAAGAGGGAATTAATTCTAAAGAGATGCTTACTCCAGGAAGCAAGGTACACTTCCTTCAAAACTATCATGGTAGTTTCTTCCATGGTGAAGTAAAGACAAGCATTCCTTAATGGTATGATTGAGAAAGAGTTTTACATTGAATAGTCATGAGGATTTGAAGTTGAATCCAAATGGAATCATGTATGCAAGTTGAAGAAGGCCCTCTATGGCCTGAATCAAGCTCCCAGAGCTTGGTATGGAAGAATAGATAGTTTCTTGTCAAGCATGGGATTTACCAAGAGTAAAGCTGATCCTAACCTTTATCTCAAGGTTGTATAAGATGAACTTGTCATCCTGTTATTATATGTGGATGACTTATCCTTGACAGGAAATGAGAAATAGGTCATGGAAAGCAAGAAGAAAATAGTAGAAGAATTTGAGATGAAAGACCTTGGGTTAATGCATTGTTTCCTAGGTCTGGAAGTAGGGCAAAGTTTAGAAGAAATCTTTCTCAACCAGGGAAATTATGTGGTAGAGATATTGAAGAGATTCAATATGTTGGAATGCAAAGTCATGACCACACCCATGGACTCCAACTTGAAGCTGCTAGCTTATGAATGATCAGAGTTAGTGATTATGACTCATTACAGACAGATCATTGGGTCATTGATGTACTTAACAAATACCAGACCAGACATTTGTTTTGATGTGAACACCTTAATTCAATATCTTGTTCAACCAAGATGGGTTCACCTAGTAACTACAAAACATGTGATGAGATATTTGAAAGGGACTATAGAATTTGGTTTATATTATGATGATAGGCATGAGTATAGATTGTATGGGTACACAGATGTAGATTGGGCTGGAAGTATCTCAGACAGGAAAAGCACATTAGGTAGATGCTTTTGGGGTATGCTATGAGTTCATGGTTTAGCAGGAAACAGTCCAATGTTTCTCGTAGCATGGCTGAAGCAAGATACATAGCATATTTCTCTGCTAAGTTGTGAATCCATATGGCTTTAGAAGCTGATATCAGGTCTCTTTGAACTGAAGATGGATACTACAATGATTCTATGTGATAACCAGAGTTGTGATGACAAAGAACCCTATGCTCTGTCGTAACACATAGAAATTCGGTATTTCTACATACGAGATAAGATGCAGATGATGATGTTTAAGTATTCCCATACTGAAGATATAGATGATGTTCCAGTATTTACATACTATAGATGCAGATGATGGTGATTCCATATTTATATACTAAATATAGAGATGATGATGCTTTCAGTATTTCTATACTGAAGATATAGATGATGATGCTTTCAGTATTCACATAATAGAGATACAGATGGTGATAGTTCAGTATTCACATACTGAAGATGTATATGATGATGGTTTGGTTGCTGATGTGCTAACGAAGCCTCTATCTCGAGTAAAGTTCGAACACTTTTGAGACAAGCTTGGTGAGGTTCGGAAGAACCTTCCTCGAAAGGGGGAGTAGTGATGTTGCAATGGGATTGTATCATCCCTAGGAATCTTCCCTAAAGTGATCCGGTGACCTCGATCCTAGAGAATGAAGAGGGATTGTATCATCCTGGGAAATCTGTCCAAAAGTGATCCGGTGACCTCGGTCCTCGAGAATGAAGAGGGATTGTATCATCCTGGGACATATATCCAAAATAGATCCGATGACTTTGATCTTCATGAATGTGGTGGAATTGCATCATCCTTGAACTTCGGTTCAAAATGTATCTGAAGGTCTCAGGCCCTGTGAAAGTGGTGGATTGCATCATCCCTAAACCTCGGTTCAAAATGTATCTGAAGGTCTCAGCCCCCATGAAAGTGGTGGATTGCATCATCCCTGAACCTCAGTTCAAAATGTATCCGGATGTCTTAGCCCCCATGAAAGTGGTAATATTGCATCATCCCTGAACCTCGGTTCAAAATGTATCTAGAGATCTCGATCTCCATGAATGTGGTAGTATTGTATCATCCTTGAACTTTGGTTCAGAACAGATCCGATGACTTCGGTACTCGAGAACGTGTGTTGATCCCATAATTCCTAGAGGAAGGATTGTCTGAGTTGCACATATGTGTTGATCCCATAATTCTGAAAGGAAGGATCATTAGTAACCTCGTAAATACCTAAATCCCGTAATTCCGAAAGGAAGGATCATTGAATTGATCCCGTAATTCCAATAGGAAGGATTGTCTGAGTTCCACAGATGTGTTGATCTCGTAATTCCAATAGGAAGGATTGTCTGAGTTCCACAGATGTGTTGATCTCGTAATTCCAATAGGAAGGATTATCTGAGTTCCACAAATGTGTTGATCCCACAATTCTGAAAGGAAGGATCATTAGTAACTCCGTAAAGACCTAAATCCCATAATTTCGAAAGGAAGGATCGTTAGTAACTCCATAAATACCTAAATCCCGTAATTCCGAAAGGAAGGATCGTTGGTAGCTCCGTAAAGAATTGATCCCGTAATTCCAACAGGAAGGATTGTCTAAGTTCCATAGATGTGTTGATCTCGTAATTCCAATAGGAAGTATTGTCTGAGTTCCACAAATGTGTTGATCCCGTAATTCCGAAAGGAAGGATCGTTAGCAACTCTATAAAACCTAAATACCGTAATTCCAAAAGGAAGGATCGTTAGTAGCTCCATAAAGAATTGATCCCGTAATTCTGAAAGGAAGGATCGTCTGAGATCCATAAATGTGTTGATCCTGTAATTCTGAAAGGAAGGATCATTAGTAACTCTGTAAAGACCTGAATCCCATAATTCTAACAGGAAGGATCGTCTGAGTACCACAGACATGTTGATCCCGGAATTCCAAAAGGAAGGATCATGTTCATGTTTTGATGATGATGATGTTGATGTTTTGATGATGTTGATGTTTTGATAATAATGATGTTTTCATGATGATGATGTTTTCATGATGATGTTTCTGATTGAAAGATCATAGTATGATGATGATGATGTGCCTGATCAAAATATCAGAGTATGATGAAGATGATGTTGCTGATCGAAAGGACAAAGTACTGAAGATGATGTTGTTGATCAAAAGGTCAAAGTGCTAAAGATGATGTTGCTGATCGAAAGGACAAAGTGATGAAGATGATGTTGTTGATTGAAAGGTCAAAGTGCTGAAGATGATGCTGATCGAAAGGTCAAAGTGCTGAAGATGATGTTGTTGATTGAAAGGTCAAAGTACTGAAGCTGATGTTGCTGATCGAAAGGTCAAAGTGCTGAAGATGTTGCTGATCGAAGCAATCAAAGTATTAATGATGATGAAGACTGAAGATTGAATATGAAGACTACATAATGTTGAAAAGCTTCCAATGATTTATAGATGTGTTACCCTGATGATGTTGATGATGTCCTCTATCTCTCTCCTACTATTGTTGTTGTTTATGTTGTTGTAGAATACCCTTCTCGTTAAGGGGGAGTGTTGAAATATTGTAACTTAGAAGAATATTCTATATGTATATTTTGTGGTCCCCGATGGTCCTATCGGGAGAACCACTTGTATTATCTTGTACCCCGATGCTTCTAATTGGAAGAACTAATAAGAGTCATGATGTTGTCCCCTCTAATTGTAAAGGTGGGTCATTAGCACCCCAGTTTGGTTACTTGAGCCTACATGTGTAACTCGAGCCTACATGATTAACTTGAGCCTACATGTCCGATGAGTTAATTGAAGTAAACGGATGAATATAAATAGAGGTGTAGCTCTCCTCATTTGAGACACACACTCTCACTTGTGTAACGCATTAGTGGAGAAGAGAAGTAGCTGGAGAAGGAGGAGGATCAAGCTTTGATGTCCTTGCTGGTTTTATCTTTTATCTTTTATCTTTTTGGGGCATCTATATTGAGGAATCCTTTGCTGGGTTTTTCCCTTTAGGGTTTTCCCAGGATAAATATTTGTGTTCCTTTTGTATGGTTGTGCTTGTCTATCTCTTAGTGATCCTGTTTATATGCTTTTGTTATGAAAAAGAAATGAAGTACTGATGTCTTAGCTAAGAATATGAAAAGTTAACAATTTTTACACAAGGTACAACAAGATTTCATCTCTTTCCTTTAAGGTTTTGTCTCATAATACTTTTCTAATCGCAAGTTATAGAGAAAGTGCCAATATGACTAGATTTAGTCTTCTACGGTTTTTCAAGCATGAAACACTAATTTCTAGTAGCTTCCATTGTAGTTGTATGTTGGATGTATAGTTCCTTCTTTCATAGTGGATCTGATATTATGTTTTTTTTATAAGTTATTTTACTTAGGATATTTATCTGAAATAATAGAAAGAACAACAATACATCAATGATACAGAAGATACACAAGGCATGAATATTTTCATTGGGGAAACCATAAAGGAGAAAATCGTAAAAAATTCCTCACAATCGTTTCATCACAAGTATAAGATGACGAGATAGAATATCCCAAGAACAATATGTCTGCAGCATCTCTCTCTCCCTCCTCTTCTTCTCTCTCCTAAGGAGCACATGAGAGAGAAAGTGAAGTGTGCAAGTAATGATAAGGGTGGCTCCCTACTTATATTCTCTCTTTGATTGGTTAACTCAACCACTAGGTCTTCCAAGTTACCGTTGGAGCCGACCTGCCTAAGAATAATAAACAAATTTTACTTTATTTAAAGTGGGGACTATTTCCTCGACTTACAACAGAGGGTTTACTTCAGTGATCATACATAATGATGACATCTCCAAAGGAGTAACACACATTCTCGATGGGGCTAAAATAGTATACAATAGTAATATGCATCAGACTATATTCCTAATTTACAATTACAACAACACCTAAACTAAGATAACACACTTTAGCAAAAGTTAAATTAACACACCTTATCCCAGCCTACAATTATTAATATATGATACCTATCATAATACACTTTAGCTTAGCATACATAGAGTAATCTATCATAACCTACATAATGATTTCCTACCTAACATAGTAGACCCTACTTTAAACTCACCTATCATAGTTACCCTCGTTAAGCCTATCCCACAGTAACACCACAGTCTAGTATAAACTAACCTAACAAAACTTATCCCTACCTACCTTCAGAAATGAATGTTGCCACTATCTTATCCTAACCTTTCCTACCCTATCCTAGGTGATCTATCCTACACTAACCCACCGTATGTAACTTATACTATCATATCCTACCCGAAACTAGAATACAACTACCCTAATGTAGTCGAATATACCCTAAACTAGCATACAACTATGCTATCCTAGCCTATCCAACCCTTCTCTAACCTACCCTATTGTAAAACTACCCCATATCTACTATATCCTAATCTGCATAAACCTATTTGACAATGAAAATAACATGTCCTATCTAATGTAATAAACCCTATCATATTGCACCACTACCTTACCCTAAACTACAATAGCCTAACTTACTTAACTTAATTTAACTTAGACTACTTATTAAACCTACCACTACATTGACCTAAAATAGATTAGCCTAGACTGCCTTAATGTACACTATATAAACATACCTTATCCTATGCTAGTTTAACCTATATCTCCCCTCTGTACCATACATTACCATATCCTATCCCTACTACTCCTAGACTACTTTATCTACTAGATTAATACCTTACCCAATACTATCAATAACTTTTCATATCCCACATAAACTAATATATCCTACCCTAAACTAACCCTATGTAAGAAACTAATCTACTGTATTGTATACTAACTAACCCTACCAATCCTAGACTAGCCTAACCTACATTAAAATAAAACACTCTAGCATATAGTAACCTATGATACCTTACACACCCTATGTTGTCTCATCTACTCTACACTACTGTAGCATAAACTATTAGACCCTACCTTAGTTTACCTAACCTATTCCACCTTATCTTATATAAACCTATGCTACCATAAGTCATCTTACAAATACCTAATCTATTATAGTCTACTTTACTCTTGACTAACCTACCATAACTAGACTAGTCTATCATAAACTACTATTTCAAATCCTACCAATACTAGACTAGCCTAACCTACACTAAGACAACACATACTATGATACACTAACCCAATATACATTATCCAGTGTACTATACACTAAACTAGCCTAATCCATTCTACCCTACCTTCGCATACCTAGCCTAGTCTAGTTTATCAAAAATAAACCTATGCTATCTAACCTAACCTACCCTTACCCCACCTTACGTTTTCCTACAAATACACTAATCTAGCATAAACTACCTTACTCTATCATAACCTACCATAAATTATACTACCCTACCCTACCCTATAATAACATAACACACCTTAGCCTACACTAACCTGGTGACACTCTAGTTTACTCTACTTTAGGATACTGTGACCAAGCCTATCCTACACTAACCTATCCTATCCTATATAACATGTGAGTGTATAACAAATAATTGCGTTGAGAGGCACTCTATAGCACAGTATGGGGGAGATCTTGTAATGTTACATAATGTTATGTAATGTTACGTAACGTTATTTTTATTAATAAAAAATATTTTTTTTTAATTATAAGCCAAAATAAATGTCGGACAAAAAAACAACCTTAATATGGGGG
>LPNX011230889.1:18645-80568 GCA_001517045.1 Pseudotsuga menziesii | reverse complement strand
CAACTTTTCTTTGTTCGAAGTTGAGAAACATGTAAAAACAAATTCGATTTTGTCATAGACCCCCCCAAAATAGACACCCAACTTCATGATTTCACCCTTACGCAAATTTTAGTTATAATTGAATCTCTAGAATTTAATTTATTTGGGTGAATGGTTAGTTGATTAGTAATTTATCTATATCCATTATTCTTAAACCTTAGTTAGTCTTAATTTAGCACCTTTGGGCTTATCTAAAGGTTCTGGGATTTTAGCCTTGCTCTGAATTGACCCACCCGAGTTCCGATCGGATATTGGACTTATAACTTTGAAGTGTCATAAACCTCCAAATTGTAGCCAGAACAGTGCTTCTAAAAATCATAACTATGTGAAGGAAGGTATCAACTGAACTTAAAAAGGTTTATCAGGGACGTAGTAAGGAAAGCAACATATCAGAACAATTATTCACACACGTATTCATATGAAGTGTCCTTTGGCCTCCTAATGTTTATTAAAAAAATCGTAAGCCAGGCAGTGAGAATTCAATTCCAAAGTCAGTTGGCCGTCCGGAGAAATTATTTTACCTGCCCCGGATTGAGGTGACTATGGCTCTGGAAGCTATATGAGTGGAGTGGATCCAACGTTATTGTTGCTTAATCCTTTTTCCCAACTATGGGAAACTGATCGGTGCAAGGTTTCCAAAAGGAACACCAAAATACACTTCATCCCGAACTCGTCTCCGTCTCATATTTACTTTTTTTTATTTTTAGGATTGATTGATATACGATATAGTTTTTGAAAATTTCCCTATCATTTCATATCCATAAATGAGGAGGAACTCCTGGGAAAACTCTCGGAAATCATTATGCCACGCGTGTTGAAGATGGTTCAGAATAAGCAACTGAAATATGTTGCCAAACATCCAATTGGCCTGAAGGAGAAATTACAAGAATTTGAAAACACAGTGCTATCTGAGCAGCAAAGAATGAGGGCCAAGGTTGTAGGGGTTGTGGGTTTAGGTGGAGTTGGAAAGACAACTCTGGCCAAAGAATTCTTCAACACCAACATATCAGATTATAATAAAGGCTCTTTTTTATTTGATGTCAAAGAAATCACAGCTAAGGGTTCTCTAACTTTATTGCAGATTCGTCTTCTTGTCACAGAAAATTCATATGGGGAACATAACTTGTCACATAGGGTTGTGATCGTCTATAGACGTCGAAGAATAGCAGCTGCAACAAAGACAAAATATGCCCAGGAATTGTATAAATCTGGACATCATTCAATCAAATATATATAATTATAACACTTTTTATTTTGTATTATCACTAAAAAAAAATGATCATGTTTTTCAGCTATAGAGATAGTTTTGCAAAAGAATTTATTTTCTCAAATTTTGAACTTATGTAGAATAGGAAAAAATATACAAAGTATTTTCAAATACTTCTTTATTATTTCTCAGTTCCAAAAATATGCATCAAGGACAAAGAAAGGCTTTTTAACCTCAAACAAGGACAAAGAAAGTCGTGGATTACACAAATCAAAATTTTACTTCAAAAATACTAACAATTGACATAATTTCTATGAAATTTGCCACGCCAAGCAATTATTTCAGGTCTAATCAAACCATATGGATTTTCTGTTCATTTTGAAAACAGTCAAGACCAAGAAGACAAATTACATTCAATAAATCAACTACTATATTCATACAAAATATCATTTTTTTAGGCACTACATCAACCAACATTAAAAAAAAAAACATTTTCTTCAGCACATGGTATATTAAAATTTATATAACACAACATACCAATACTTTAGTCGATGTTGAATATCATATAGGTGGCTAGGATCTCATTGCAGAACAGTAAATTCATATACAGTGAAGAATATAGATTTTATTATATGGCTTACCTTGCATAGAGACATGAAAGAATAATACCCAAACAATGAAGAATATATATTTTATTATATGGCTTAACCTTGCATAGAGACATGAAGGAATAATACCCGAACCAAAATCGAACTTCTTCTCTTTAAAAAAAATCCTTGACATCGTTCAGTTTTCTAAATCCAAAACCAGTCTCAACCGCTAATCCCGTGCAGCAGCCCTTGAAGAATTGCAACTCAGTTGCAAGCACATGGTCCATGGTCGAATACTCTTTAAAAAATGATTCAACCATGATTCTTGGATTGGTAGTAATAATATATTTCTTTCCACAGGAAATAAAAGCTTCGAAGAATCTGGAATCATAGAGATTTTAGGTTTTCAAGCTAAAGTACGTGTAGAATGATGGTGATCTCCCTGCAGTTCTCATAGTCGATAAGGTTACAAATTATGTTGGATTTAATCGAAGACAATGGAGACGGTGGTCTTGGTGACTTTGGCCCTGCTTGTACAATAGTTCATGCAAGTTTTACGCTCTCACCTGCTACAGATTTGTGATTCCCAGCATAAAGTAGATGGAATCGGAAATCTTCGATTTCCCTAAGCCACTCAACAATCTCACAGCGTATCAAAACTCTGACATGTGGCTTAGTAGGAAGAAGGAAGCAAAATAATTCCTTCAAAATTACTCTCTGTTTCATCGTGATTGTCTTCTTTCTCAGTATAGGCGAGAAAATTTGGGGAAAATCGATGACATGTACATTTTGAATTTTGGACCCAACGAAAGCGCTAAGAGTTATGGGGACTACCCTACCCAATGAAAAACTTATTCCTTTTCTTGGTTGATTTGGTAAAACTAAAAATCTTATGTAATTATGCAAATGCTTTTCCATAGCCTTGATTAGTTCAAATACATGGAAAGCCTCTATGTACGTGAAGTAAGAGTTCCATGGACAACACCACTCGCACTTGAGATTATGACTCAGAGTGAATAGCAACTCTGTAAAGCAATTACTAGTTGTATGGCACTTCCACCTGGAATCAACTCGAAGGTCCACATGCAATAAATATAGACTGTGCACTTCTTCTTCCAAAGCTTTATTTTTTTATCTCATGGCTTGGTTTTGCATCAAGCAAGCATTCTTTATTATTAAGTATAAATAACAAAAGTTAAATACAAATTAAAATACAAAGGGTTGCGTACTCAATTTTTTTCAACCTGTCAAACTAAATTTTCATGAAGGTTTTGAGTTTTACCTTCCATTTTTAAGTTTTACTTATATTTATGAAAACCATTTTTTTCTCTCTTATATACTATGAAATTACAAATGACTATAATTTTTTTATAGAAAATTAACAAAAATCATATATAATAAAAACAATCATAATAATAAACATACTTAACCTTTTTAATAATTCAATATTATATATTAAGTTATAAATTTTTTATCAAATTGCACATATATATAAACCTCGTTGGCAACCGATTCCTCTCATCAGGGCATATATATATATATATATATATATTAACCTCGTTGGCAACCGATTCCTCTCCTCGGGGCATGGTTCCAAACACGGTTGACATCCTTGTATTCGTCTTGATCTCTAAACGCATGATCTATTAACTTTTTTTATTCGTCTTGATCTCTAAACGCGTGATCTATCAACTTTTTTCTAAAGATGTTGATGCTTGTATTACCAAATAATATATATGTCAATATTTTTTATTATAAATGAATGAAGAATTTCATTTATTAAGAAGAATTTCAGATATTATGCCATACCGCTTTGCTCACCTCAACCTTGGCTTTTTCCTGAAGCCCTCTGGCTACTTTGTTAAGGACTGGTGTTGGCTTCTCTCAAAGTTTGAATCTTGTATTAATCACTGGTCCAACAGGCTTTTATCCTTGGGTGGTCGATTGGTCTTAATTCGTTCTGTACTTACCAGCTTGCCGGTCTATTGGTGTGCACTTTTCCCTATCCCTGCATCCATCCTGGATAAACTAAGGATTCTTATCTTCTCTTTCCTTTGGGGGTCCTCTGCCAAAAAGAAAAAGTTTCACCTGGTTGATTGGCATTTGTTGGCTCGTCCTATTTCACTGGGAGGTTGGGGTATTAAACACCTTCCTCACTTTTGTTGTTCATTAAGGATGAAGAATTTTTGGTATGCCATGAACACTCCTGGTATTTGGAACCAACTTCTGAGAACCAAATATATGAATAATTTATCACTTCAGTCCTGGTGCAGGCTCAAAAAGTACAGACTTTGGAAGGTATCCCCTATCTGGATGGGCTTTTTAAAAACTTTGCATTGGGTTGGAAGTGGACTTACATGGCAGGTTGGGAATGGTTCTGAGGTCAGAGTTGGAGCGGATCCAATTGTTGGCTTGGGCTGTAATTTTATCATGTCTGATGATTTGAGGACTTATCTCGATGACTATGGCATTACCACTCTTGATCAGGCATTAAATCATTCAACAGGACACTGGTTCTCTGCCGAGGAATTAGATTTATGTGAAGTTTGGAGTTATCAGTGGAGTTTATATATTAAGGGACTCGAATTCAATAGGATCAGATTAAAGGAGGAAAATGATAAGCTCTTGTGGTCCTATGGGAACTATGCAGGTCCTATCTATGCATCTATTGGCTATGACTGTATTGTAAAAAACTTTTATGTGGAGGAACATAACCCGGTCTTATATATACTTTGGTCATTAAAGCTTCCGCTGAAGTTCATATGCTTTACTTGGTTGCTGGTCAGGGATAGAATTCTCACCTGGGATCATTTGCAGTCACGTGGGTTCAATGGACCTAGCAGGTGTGTATTTTGTGAAAATAACTTAGAGGGCTGTGATCATCTTTTCCTTATGTGTCCCTTTGCAGTGAACATATTCACCTACTTCTCGAGAAGTCTGGGCTTTACCTTCTCCCCACATGACTCTGTGTTGTCTTTCCTGGATCACTGGTTCAGCAATCATGCACTATCTATTTCTTATCGGTATATCCCTATAATTATTTTCTGGTCCCTGTGGCTCCTCCGTAGCCACTGCATTTTTGAAGATGGGAAACCTCTAGCCTCCCTGCTTATCTCTCGAATTGAGTGTCTGTATGCCCTTTACCCTGTGCCTCATCCAAAAATAAAGCATAGGTAGATAGGTTCTAGGCCTGTTCATGTCTTCCCGGTTGCTTACTTTGATGGTGCGGCACAAAGGAATATGGGAGGTGCTGGTTTCGTGATCTATATAAGTGAAACCCATTACTTTTGTTTTTCTGTGGGCTGTGGATTATGCTCCAATACTCGTGCGGAACTGCTGGCTCTATGGTCTGTACTCAGAGTTTGCAAGCTGATGGGATTGCCCGTTCACATGATCTTTGGTGATTCAATGGTGGTTATATCATGGGTGAGAAAACTTTCCACCCTTAATATACCCACATTGAAACATTGGTGTGATGAAATCTTTTCGATGCTGCACTTGGCCCCACCTGTGACCTTCAAACATATATATCGGGAACTCAACAAGCTAGCTGATGATCTATCAAAGAAGGCACTTAAAATGAATCTGGGTTATGGATATTTCTCGGAATATTTGGATGGTTTGGCTATTGGGGAGGGTCCTTTCTCCCTATTTTGATGGTTGTTCTATATATTTTGATGGCTGTTCTATTTATCCTGTAGCATCTGGACATGTGATATTTTGTATTCCTTTTACTGCCTGTCTGGAATTGATCTTCAGCTGGTTGCTTTGATTTCCTGGGAGGATATGTTTAAAGGACACTACTGATAGAAGGTATATCTGACTTGAACCTTCAGGGATGATGAATAAGTCTGTATATGAACAGACTTAGTTTTCTTCTTCTTGCTGTTATTGCTGGCTGTTCTGTCTGTATGTATTGTTTATGTATGATTGCTGTACAGTTTGTATGTTGTTCAGTTGGTAGGTTTGTATGTTGTTCAGTTGGTCGCATTGTATGTTTTTTTGTGATGATGGACTTCCATATGGCCGGTGGTGAAGAACATGGACAGTCTGGTCTGTCTCATGCAATGTTTAATATGTCTTTTTGATTCATATGAATATCAAAGACTGGTATTTTTTCCTCTGAAAAAAATGAATGAATGGAAGACAAACACTTTAACTTTTGAACCATGCTAACTAAATTAAAGAGATTAAGATGGGGAGCCTCATTTTGTGTACTGTTTAAAAAAAGCGTGCTTTAAAAAATACTGTAGTTAGTAAATATTGTACTATTCAGTTAAATTTGAGTCTAAATTAATTTTATTTTATCAAAAAAATTTAAAAAGTAGTAGTGATTTTGTATGAGTCTAATCTTAAGTTTAAATTTATTTTATTTTATAAAAAAAAAATTAAAAAGCAATAGTGATCTTGTATGAGTCTAATCTTAAATTAATATGAATTAGAAGGTAAAGTTACTCTTTGCATGCCTCACACCATTGTTTCCATTTTCTGAATATTTTAACCATCAGAAAGCCCGTTGCCAATGATTAAGGCTATTCAATGAAACAATGTAGAAAATGGTACATGTAGCATGAAAAAGAAGCTCATTGTCCATACCAAGAGCATTATCATTTTTGGGAGGAAAGCTTATTTCCCTAACCCATCGTTATTGGAATTGGAAGGAAAGCTTAGCGCCCACCTTCAAGTCTTGTTTTAGAATTTGCTACATGTCTTGATAGAAAACACTCATTTGTATTTTTGTTTACCATAAAAATGGTGGTGCATTGGAATACGTACTGAAATTTTAAATATTTATCTTCTTGGAAGAGAGTGGACGACATGGAAACAAAGTATGGGCATGAAACTAGGCACTTTCATCTTATTGGTACAAATGCTAGAGTGGTCAGCATGGAAAGAGAGTATGGGCATGAAGCTAGGCACTTCCAAGGGTGGTAGCTTTGACTTCCATAGGTTATTAGTGTATTTAGCCCTCTATTGTATTAAAAGTAGGAAAACATAAATTTAAATATCAACCATTTTAGCTGAAATTGTGCATTGATATCTCCAACTAGTCCCCCTCCTTGTACACTGGGTTTGAGCAGGGATGCATGCTGAAACTTGGGAGGAGAGCAAAGTTTCCATGTTAGATTCATACACTCTACCCGGACCCCTCCTCCTTTTGCGTTGAGCATCTGTATATGAAACCAAAAGTTGGGTAGTTTAGCAGGGCCATGAGACTAGCACTGCTCAGGAGGAAACTAGGAGGAAAGTGTTAGAACTGTACATTTGATTTCGACTCTTTTAAACAACTCTGTAATAAATTAGACTGTGTGTACACTGCCTTCGACTCTATTGAACTGCTGCATAACAAATTGGACTACAGATACACCTCAAACTCTACAAATTAATCTGTAACTAGCTCTCTATAGGTCAATATTCAGAATCAAAATAATAATTTGATTTGACAATTATAGTTTTCAAGTGTATTAATTAGTATTAAACATTTAAGCAGCCATCAACAATGCATAACATATACAAAGGTATAGACAACTATTACAATTTATGACGGGTCATTGAACAATTATCGAACGTCAGATCTACGTCTTACTGGTTTTCGAAAACGTAGTTATTGACGTTTTAAATTTATGCAAAAGTGTCAAATACATTTTCCCAATGAAAAAATGTTCAATAAACTGTCAATTTCTAGGCCTCGTGACGTATGATTCCATTCCATACGATTGTCCCGTCCGTTTGTCTGAGGAGTTGTGTGCAGACTATAACACCCGGTCTCTTTTCGGGTTTGGAACCGAGTGCCAACTAGACTGGATAGGTAAGCCTAGAAAGGGAAGGAGTGCAAGCCCCTATAAATAGGTACAACTAAAAGATCTTTATGAGAGTGGATCCGCTTATTGCTACCATATCAAGACTTGGTCGTCACAATGTTCGGTGATATGTAATTTCTAGTGCTATGCAATTCACTAGACCTTCTTCTTGTAAAGATAATGGAAGTATACCTCCTACCATTTTTTAGCTATAAAATAAATCAATCACTATCAAGTATCCCCCACCTCCTCATGGATTTAGAAAAAATGTGCCGAAAGGAAAAGGCCTCTCCATATATTGATATGCCCTCCCTAGGGGATTGAGGGTATATCGTTCTAATAAAGTCAATAGCGCCTCCCCGACTATCCGTTGAATCTCCATGGTTGGTTTGGTTGGGACCTTTCCCTAAAACCCTCCTACCTCCACCCATCTTTTTGTGTAAGTCGCCTGCGTGACGACATAAAGGGCATTTAATCCATCTATGAATCCTTACAACTATTAAGGGACTTTATTTCCTGGATGGATATATTGAATTGATTGAGAAATATGAAATATCAAAAAAATTATAAGAAAGTCACATACATTTATTTTAATTAAAAGTATTATCATTAAATATAAATATGAATTTTATTCAAATACTTAATATAAATATAATTTTTTTTTTTTTTACTAGGGGAATCGGCAACTAAGGCCGAGCTGGTACTCACGTGACACGGGGTCCAGGGATCCATTCCCGCTACCACTATAACCCTAGGTGCCCCACACCCACCGCAAGACATGGGACACAGGTAAACCCATGTGGGATTGATCTCGTGACCTCCAATTTACAACAAGTGACTTCATAACAACGGAACCGCCAATGAGCCACACCCATGCAGGCTAAATATAAATATAAATAATTATTAAATGTTTCAATTATATTTATATTTTTTTTAAAGATTTAGTATGAAAAGATAATTTATACATTTAACATAGATATAATGTTATGAGATTTATATATTTTAAAATTAGTTGTTACAAAATTTAAAAAATGAAATAAAATCAAGAAAAATTGAGACAAGCACAAGGTTAAAAATGACAGAAACATAGACATTAGGTTATTATAAGAAGAAACTTATAGAAACATAGACATTAGGTTATTATAAGAAGAAACTTATAAACGTAAGGAGAGTCAATCAAGAAACATATTAGATAAGAAAAATCTGCTATGACAAGTATCTAGGGAGGAGCTATCCTACCAATTATTTGTATCAATAATGTAAGTGTCAACACAATCCATATTAGAAAATGCCTTCTAGAGAGTGTCTTTATTATTTTCATGATGTTTTTTTCATAATATTATTATTAATATTATTTTATATATGAGAAACAAAATTTGGAATTGAACATAATACATGGTTACAACCAAAATTCTAAATTTGAAAGATGAATTTTATACTTTGCTATTTTTTTTGTTTTTAAAGTGAATATATTTTATTTATTTGTAAAAGAAAAATTATAAACCTTTAATCTGCACTACCCTATTACCCCGGTATAGGTATCCACTTTAACTTTATTTAAAGTATATTTAATCCTAAAATGGTAATAATGATGTTAATACTACCATAAGTGTAGGAAATGTATATCAAATGTGGATAAAATTGACATGAATACTTATAAATCAAGTTCCACACCTTTGGGATGAAGGGATCACACGGTTGGGTTGATGATTAGGGGATGGCATGGCTGGGTTGATGATTTTTAATGTACATTGTATTTTATTTTAAAATGTCCTTAAGTGGTATGGCTCTCAGATGTTCACTTTTTCCTCAAAATATTTGAATCCAGTCATCCCCTTACAATGGCCATTGATTTTCAAATTACATTAAATTCCACATCATTGTGATATTATAAAAATTGACAAAAACCCGTGAAAATACCTTAGTAGGCACTTACATGATAATGTCAACAAAGTGAATTCACATAGTTCCAAGAAGTGTGTTCTAGAGTTTCAAGATGCGTTGCACATGTATGATGTTTGTCCTTGGTTGCACTGATTCCGTCCAATAAGACTACCACAATTTGATCTTCAATGCTATTAATCCAATGTTAAAACTTAATCCACTCGGCACCAACTCAACAAACATTTCAACACATGGTTCAATTATATGCTACTTCATTGACAATTACCCCACATCTACCACATGGCATGACCAAGAGAACTGGTGTTCCTAAGTAGAGGTGCAATCAATTTTTTGTCCAAACCAATGCATGCCCTAAGAAACTTAATGTTAAGATATCAAAGAACAATCATATCTAAACTGTGCATGGAGCATACCATTGCAGATTTCCTCCCTCGATCATTTTATCCTTCTTCATAATGCATAATTATGTAACAAGGATAATTATGAAATCATTCTGGTGAAATTATCTAAATAAACAAGAGTTAAGTTATGAAGAGGCATAGCTCTCTAAGAGTCATATCCACAAAGATATGCATGTGTACGTTTGGTTCTCCTTTTAATATATCTAATATTGTAAAAAATTTGAGGTTGAACTCACATGATAGTTTTCTTTCACACAACTATATTCACAATGTTCTCAAAATACTTCAATCCTTGACAATTTTGTAGTTCATTTCTACGTCAATAAAAATATGCACACTTACTCCCATTGACGTTCTAGTTTCTCTAGTTTGATTTGTTTCAAGTTATTTGCCAATTTTGTATGGACACATATAAGCCCTTGGTGGCCTTATCCCTACGATTTCATAGAAGATGGATGATCTAATTGTAATAATCTTAAGCTCAATGGCCTACACCATGTATAAACATAAACGTGAATTTTCCATATCGATCGTCAATATGGTAGGAATTTTATATTTCCATGAATCTCCCTATTATTTTTTATCCTTTTCTCATCATGTGATAGATATTTGTAATGGATATTTTTGGTTGAGTTTTATCCATGGGAATTAAAAAGAATGTATGTTGGGTCTTGACTACAATCACTACCACTATATTACTTTTAGTTCTATTGTGATTCAAGAAAAAAATGTGACTTATTATGCATCCAAATTTTGGGAGTCTTTAGCTCATGGTTATGCAGGGATATGCACAAGTTCTCAAAATGATGACCATATATCACATGTGGACGAGAGATTTTCTATGTAGATGCATGCTATGTGATGGTCAAGGTAATCATAGGCCATAAATTTAAACCCTAAACCATGGTGTGGGACAAGAGATCCATTATTGGTGTTACAAAACTCAAAATACCAACATCTCTTAGTTGTAGTTGAAAGAATATTCCCTTTATGGGGGAGTACATGGTTCTTATAAGCCCTGACCATGTAATATTAACTAAATATCCAATTCATTCCCATATACCTTATGTTGGGGAAATATTCTTTATGTAGGGCCTATGTAGTGTTCCATGGCCCATGATCCTTGATATCATTAGTTTGGTATTGAGTGTAAGTTTTTTGTCCATGGATAACAACTTCTTGTATCTTCAATCACTTAATTATTACCGCCAACAACTAAACACACCTAACACAACCAACCCACCTAGATGACTCATGGACCTAGCACATCCAACCCATATAATGAATCCGCGCACCTTGGAAGCTTCAACATATAACCCCCTAACCTCATACCTTACCCTAACATCTAACCCCTAACAAACTAACATGTTAACTCATAGACTACTTACCCACTAGTACCCCCAAAACCTAAACCCCTTAACCACTAACCCACTACCACCCTAGCTGTGAGCTTATCCAAATAAGATTGAATATATGATTTTTGCAATCGACAAACCAACCTTATCATGTTAGATGTCCACATTAGTAGTATTGAAGCTACATACTTGCTTTCATCCATGTATAATGAAATTTGCGTTTCAAGGCATTAAACTTAAAGCAATACATATTTTTGAGAAATGTGTGTTTGTGTGTGTGTGTGCGTGTGTGCGTGTGTGTGTGTGTGTGTCCTTGAAAGATGATGTCGAGTTATTTGAAAAAAATATTTCCTAAAAGAACAAAATTGGTTACTATGAAGAACACACATAACTTAATGAACAAGAGACGCTAATCACAGGGTTTTGTTGTAGTGTGTATAGACTTTATAGAGTTTTTGTGCTCCTTTTAAGCCTCCTTGAGAATGCTACTATGTATGGAAGTGTGTCGCAGTCTAATGGGCGTGCTAGACTGTGGGTTAAGGTTTCCTCTGCACACTTAAAAGGAGCTTCTATTTGCTTGATGTATGATTGTCCTAAGAGACTATCATTTACTGAAGCAATGGGATTGAAAGTTCATCCTCATTTCTAGACTGTTTTGATTACTACCTTGAGGTATGTGTTTGTCTCACTCTACCCTACAACTACCTCTCTCTCTCTCTCAGGTATGTCAATAGTTTCGTTAGTGACTTTTCTCCTAAAATAAAAAGTTTGACCATAATAAATATTTGAGTATATAAAGGAAGGTCTAAACCACATTGTTCTCTTCTTTTTGTCCATTTATAATTTTATTGCATGTGCTTGACTAATTCTATTGTACAACTATGGGACTCTGCATCCAATATACAAGTATAGTAAATCACTACTTTTATGTTTTCATTCTGTTTTTGTTTTGTTTAAACAATGGCATTCCATGTGGGCATTTTGGACAAAGTTGAACAGTTGTGGGAGATTTGCTAGTTCTCTTTCGAGGTATATATGATAGTGGGATTGGCATAGTCTATATTTAACTTTTATTTTATTTATATATCAATATGAACATGGTTTCTTTCCTTGATTGCAGGTTAGTGGTTGTTTAAGTCACCTCTGAATAAAATGATCACATAAGTATTCATACTTCTTGTCAGCTAGTAAACTCGAAGGTATTGCTGCTAATATTTCATCTCATTTCATTTCCATTTATCTAGTGGCTAAAATTACTTAGAGATAATGCCCATTCTTCTTGATGTGAAATGGAATTAGTAGTATATTTCTTTTTACTATTCTATATACAATTTGGGTGATAAGTTGCTACATTGGATACTAAAGAAAATTACAAGGGATCCTATCTTGTTGATTCCAAAATTTCTATCTGATTTTAAAAAAATATTTTAGAGGTTACTTTTTCCTAGGATGGGCATATACATCCTAAGAATGAACATCCAAATGTTGTCTAAAAATATGTCTATCCATTCTAATATCATGCAATAAGTAAATGAAGCATTGGTTTATTAGATGTGGAGAGTTTTTGTACATATATTTTAAATATTCCAAATTTACTAGTTCAAGTTTTGGTCCTTTGAAGTTAAGATGGACATTCAAATATGATTGAAATTATCTGGAGATTGTGTAAGATGTTCATGGAACCTGAGAGAAACATGCACCTATGTTCAATTTACAGGGATGGTGGGCCTCGGGGTAATTTTTAGGGGCAAAATTTCGCCAATTGGCTATTTTTGGGTTTTTTCCAAAAAATAAATTCGCTATTTGCTAATTTTTAGTGTCTAATATCACCTATATTTACATAAAATATATTTTTATCATAATATTCGCCAAAATTTACACATTTCAATGTTAATTTTATGTTTCATATTTAATATTCACCTACCTATCTATAAACATGTTTTTTTTCAATCCAAAACAATCGGACAATCCTTAAAAAATACCATGATGGCGACTTGTCCCACATTGGAGAAAGATGAGTTTGGGACACCATTTGTTCATCCTTTGATTCTATAAAACTGAAATTCTCCTTTCCATGGCATCATCCACCATTATCTTCAAGTTACTTACGAATTTTCTATCAAATTTAGATATCTTGGCATGACTATAGATGACTCGATAGATAGTTTAACATTGGATGTAGGCTTGTCATTCCTATAAATTTCTGGGATTTTTGCATTTTGCATCATTCAAGCATGCAAAATAATGATTATCAAGTTACTATAGATACATAATGACTTACCTTTTAATAGTCCTTCAAGTCTTTCAAATGCATTTATTAAGTGCAAAAAGGACTTGAAGGACTAGTACAAGGTAAGCCATTATGGATCTATAGTAACTTGATAATCATTATTTTGTATGCTTGAATGCTGCAAAATTTGTTTGAATATCATCATTATCAAGCAATAACAACTTCTTAAAGGGTGCTAGCTCAATGGTAGATCACCTGCCTAATTATAGGTAGGAGGTTGGTGGTTCAATTCCTTCGTTCCCTATCATAACTTTGTGACTACGAAAATGACTAAATTATCATATATACGACTATTAGTAGCTAATCTCCTGTATCTTATAGCGCAACTAACATTTAGTCGTATTTATCTTAGCCATTAATATGTTATCATCTAGTAGTTTATTTAGACATATATTTGGTCATTAATTGTTGCAATCAGTGACTAAATCAATGACTAATAAGTCAACCTATTAATAACTAAGTGAAATATGACTAAGTCAGTCAAGCTATAAGATAGTGGAAATTAGCTACTATTAGTCACAGACTCAAAAATAGTCGTTTATAGCCGGATTTTAGTCATTAATTCCTCGTTTTGTAGTAATGTTTGAAGCAGTAGTATTACTGGAGGTGTTGTAGAGATCCTAAACTTAAGAGAAATATTATTAACACATCACTATGTTATGATTGTACATGTCATAACAATTGCAATCCATTAACCATATAGATCCTCACAAGAGTACGTAACATATCAACAATCAAACAACTACAAAACTGCATGCAAGGAACAGAAAGTAAGAACAACTATCACACCATGAACACAGGAAAAGGCATGAATTCCACGTTGTTAGCTAATAATATGGAAAATATAGTAGCCTATAAGAAAATATAGCTCTCATCCACGCTCATACCAGAAAATTAATACAACGTGAGGCCTCTGCCCAAAGATTGATCAAAATAAGCATGTAATGGAATCACATATTAACCTTGATGGTGGAGGTCTATTTAAGTTTTAACATTGATGGTGGAGGTCTATTTAAGTTTTAAACACCATCTCTTCCACAGAAAAATAAAAATAAAAAATAAAATAAAATACGATTTTAGTGTGCTCCCTATGGGGAGACTGCCAGATTTTTTTTATAGAGGTTTGATCATGTAAAAGATGTTGCATGAATCCTTAATGAAATACCATTGTGCTAGAAATCAACAATGTACGGAGGAAACAAAGCTCAAATCAATTTGATGAAGATCACTCTGCAATCCCACTTGAGTGAATGGTATAAAAGTACCACTTAAATGTATGGCATAAAAATACCACTTAAAATTATTTTACTGGGTTTTTTCTTATCCAAGATAGCATGTGGTGATTAACATTCGGTCATTAATAATCCAATGAAGGTATCATTGCAGGGTGCAAAGGTGGTTTCTACTAACCCCCATGATTTATGATTTGAACTTGGAATGGGAAGATCAACAGTATCAATGGAAAATAGTGGGTTTGGGATTCCAAGACAGTCCATTCACCCACTAGATCATACAAACAATTATTTTTCATGGTTAGCTCAAGCAGGAGGCTTGGGACACCCACAAAATGGAAATACTAGAATAAGACCTAAGATAACGAGGGCATCGATGGAAAAGAGGGGTTCAGGAATTCCAATGCAATCCTCTCAATAACTAGATTTTAAAAATGATTATAAGTCATGGTTAGCTGGAGGCTTGGAACACCCAAAAAATCAAAATGATGGAATATTACCTGGGAAGGTGTCTATTGAAAAGAGTGGGTCTTGTCTTCCAGGATAGTCCACTCAACCACTGGGTCAACAGGATACAAGTAGTTGGTGATTCCTCTTTGGTGATTGAATGGATTCAATATGGACAACATATACACAATATCAATCTACAAGCACTTGCTTCTCAGATAAATGACAATACTGCTCACTTTTAGTTAAATGAGCCTCTTGATAAATCTATCAAAACAGAGGTTACAGTTGGAACCATACCTTCTCCTACTGGAAGATATATCTGAAGGGGTTTCATATGAGTGTAGATTGTCCCTATATTTTTTGTACTAGTTATCATGCATAGATACACTGTTAGTTTTGTATATACAAAAATTTATGTTATATATGTGTACATTCTAGAGGATTTATTAGATAGTTTTCTTTTGAGAGACATATAATACATGGATTAGATTTTGATAAGAATATTTATATCAGACTATTTTGGTTTTGAAGAGATATTGGCATCTCTTATCTTATGATGTAGTATGTGCAAGACCACTAGAAGAAAGTATTTTGTATTCTTATTGAATAGAACATATTATTTTTCTTGGAAAAGAAAGGTAATTCCCTTCTCATCATAAGATTCATAACCACAAAGAAATTGATTTTTAATATACCAAGGATCTTGATTTTTAATACAAAGACATGAAAACATTTTTAACACCTTTCAAATCCCTTTTATAGATGAAAACTAATCCTCATAATGTAAATATTTGTTTCCAATCATTTTCTTACATACAACAAATGGAATCATTTTCCCAGAAAACATGTAGTCAGATTTCAACAAAATATGCATAATATACAGAGATATATAAGACACAACTTGTAAGCCATAGCATACCGGAATAAGCAGTTTTAGGATTAAGCAGTTATGTTCAAACTTATTTCAAGAAATACAAATTGGCAAGGATCCAAATTACCATATCTCGCTCGATAAAAGAATAAACCAGAAAATGTCAAGAGCAAGTGCAGAGGCCAGGAGTACTGCATAAGTCCAGCCCATGCTCTAACTACTACTCTCTATAGAAACCAAAAGCAAATAAAGCTACTTCTAATTTAATTAACAGAACACCTATATAACATGCACCAAGAGACCCAATCAATGCACATGCAATCTGCAAAAAAAAACACACACAAAAACAACGTTAAGATTGTGTCAATGATGGAAATTTTAATTCGAGCATACATAAATTCATCCACCCAATCAAACTCTGAGTGATATTTTCAGTCAAGTAATCAACAATTAATAATAAAGCAACAATTAATTAAATATATCATGGCAAACACCACTATATGGTGAAAACCCTTTATGTTAGACTGATAATCTACCTTAGTACATTTGTCTTAGACCTTGGACACTTTTATTTGCCTCTATACAACATTTCCTATGGTTTAGACTTAGGGAAATTCGAAATTATGATAGTTGAGGCGCTCCTAGTTGATAATACTACACACTTGAGGTGCTCTAGGTTGATCATTATGACAACTAGGCACCCACATTGTTTGCATTCAACCAGTAATTTGCTCCCCTTCCTCTTTGTGTGGTATTTTGACGCCTTTGAGGCGCTAGTGCATGTTTTGGGTGGGTTTTGGACAGTTTTGGGAATTTATTTCCCTCCTAGATCCACTCCACTCACCCATGTGCCTCCATACACCTCCCACACCTCTACACATGTTCCAGCATGCCTCACCCATGCTCACTCATGCATTTTTTACCGTTTGGGATGAGTTGGAGGCTCATTTGTCCACCTAGGGGGGATGAGGGTCAAATCTAGTGATGACACGTGTATGATTCCACATAGCCTCCAAGGACTCATCATTTTTCCCTATTGTACTATATATCAGTTCCAGACATAGTTACTTATTGGACAATGTTAATAATATCCATTATTGACTTCATGTGTAAGTGTAAATTTTAGTCTTTTAGTTATTTTGTGCATGTTTTTTGAACATAGAGAGTTTGTGAGAGTTTCTTGGATCCTAGATCCATATGTGTTTTCAATTATCACATGGTATCAGAGTAATTTGGAGCAACAAATTGATTCCTAAGTGTTTGATTTGTTGTTAGAGGTATTTTGTAGATAGATTCGTGGGTTTTCATTGTAGGTGCATTCAAAAATTGCCACCATTAGTGCAAGTAGAGATGGAGGAGCCCCATGTTTTGCTAACACCATTCAACTACTTCGAATGGAAGGCCGAAATGGTTATCCAGCTGAGGTCCAAGGGTCTATAAGGTCACCATGGGGACAGAGGTCGAACCAAGTTCTGAAGTAGAGGAGTTGAGGTTTTTCAATAGACTTGATGAAGCATTTGGATTGCTTTGTCTCAACATTTCAAGAGACTTGGTATTTTATTTTGACAGTCTATCTACCCCAAATGAAGTATGGTTAAGGCTTGAAGCTCTATTTTGGAAGGCTGATGAGATGAGGGGTCACCAGCTCGAAAATGAGCTCATCACCTTGAGCCCAATGCATTTTGAGACAATCCAAGATTTCTTCACCAAATTCAAGTCATTGGTGCTTCAGCTCAAGCAGTGTGGCATAGAGAAGAAGGAATAGAAACTCATACTATCTATTCTTTTGAAGCTAGGGCCTGAGTACTCTGTATTTGTAAGCACATTTCACTCAAGCAAGCTCATAGCTCAAAACTGGCAAATGCCATCCCTAGCTAGATTCATGGAGTCATTGACCCAAGAGGAAGATAAGCTAGTGCATATGGGAACCATCAAATAAACTAAATACCAAGCTCTTGCTACAGGGGTTTCAAATCCATCCAAAGGCAAGAAGAAAACTAAGGATTTGAAGCAGCCAGACAAGAAGAAGCAAGAAAGACCCAAATTTCCTAATGGGGGTTTGAATCCTTGCAAGGACAAGGACAAGAAGAACAAGGAGAATACCAAATGCACCTACTATCACAAAGGGTGGCATCTAGAGAGTGCATGTATGAATAAAACCATTGATATGATGGTGCAACTGTTGGAGAAGAACGACATCCCAGTCCCCGTGGGCGCAAGGAAGAAGGATGGAGGTTCAAGCTCAGACAACAAAGAGAGGTGTCATGCATTGGTTTCTGGTTCTTCAGGCTCTTCTACCTTCATCATTGATTCAGGAGCATCAAGGAACATGCCCTATGTCAAAGCGTTCTTCACATCCATGTATTCAAATAGTGGACCAACTGTTAGAATGGGTGATGATTCAGAGATCTAAGCCAAGGGGATTGGCATGATCAATCTTGAAGATGGGTATTTCAAGAATGTATTATTTGTACTAGACTTGGAAACGAATCTACTATCAGTGTACAAAATGACCTACAATAGATAATCCAAGAGAGTAACATTTACTCCAAACACATTGGAGATAGCTGAAATCTCTACCAATAAGGTAGTGGCTTTGGATTTGCTGATCATCAAGCTAGGATGTACAAATTCTCCCATTTCCTTCCATATTCTGAAGGGAAAGTGTTCATGTCTCATGCCAATGAAACCAGCAAGCTGTGGCATGATATATTTGGTCACATGAACTACACATACCTCCAGGCATTGAGAAAATAAGGCATGGTGGAAAGGCTTCCTCCTATCAAGACCTCCAATGGTGCATGCATTGGTTTTGTGGTGGGAAAACATTCATAGCGCAACTATGAGAAAGGGAAATCAAGGAGAGCTACTCAAGTGCTTGGACTGGTGCATTCAGATCTTATTAGACCTCTCCCTACACCTTCATATGGAGGATCAAGGCATGTGTTGACCTTCATATGGAGGATCAAGGCATGTGTTGACCTTCATAGACAATTTCTCAAGGTTTTGTTGGGTTTACTTCCTCAAACTCAAATATGAAGTCTTTGAGACTCTCAAGGTTTGGAAATCCCTGGTTGAGAAATAAAGTGGGAATAATATCAAAGTGCTTCATACTAATAATGGTAAAGAGCATGTGAAAAAAAAAATTCAGCACCTTTATGAATAATACGGAATCCAAATGCAGCATTTGGTCACCTACACACCACAACAAAATGGTGTGGAAGAGAGGAAGAATAAGGCGCTCAAGGAGATGACAACTTGTATGATTGAGGCTAAGGATTTGAGTCCTAATCTATGGGATGAATCCATTAAATGTGCTGCATACATTCAAAATAGGGCTCTTCAAAAACCAGTAGATGGAAAACACCATATGAGGCTTGGTTTGGTTACAAACCAAATATTTCACATTTTAGTATTTTTGGCTCAAGGGCTTGGGCTCGAATTCCTCCAGAAAAGAGAAAAGCATTGCAGCCACAAATAAAGGAGTTCATCATGGTGGGATATGGTGAATATAAAAAGGTATATAATCTCTTTTATCCTTCAACCCAAAATAATTGTGCAATTCGAAGAAGAGGTCATTCCAGATCTAGTATTAGCATCGGGGGAATGCTCATCCCCTCCACCACAAGATGATGTAAGTGATGAATAATTTTCTGATATTTCTTATAGTTATGATTCTGATATGGCTGAAGATTATGTTTCTGAACATTAATCCCCCACAAGGCTCAAGTGGGCAGAGAAAACCATAGAAGCAGCTGGGGATTTAGCTGGCAATCCACTAGATCATAGGAAGACTAGATTACAATTTCAAAGTGCTTATTCTGAAAATGAATTGAGTATTGTTGATCATTTCTACTTGATTATTGTATCTGATCCAAAACAATATCAGGAATCATCTTATGAACCAATATGGAAAACATCCATGCAAGAAGACTTCAACTCTTTACAGGAAAATGAGACTTAGGAATTGGTTGCTTTGCCTCCCAAGAGGAAGCTAGTGCAATGCAAGTGGGTCTATAGGACCAAGTTTTATTCTGATAGGTCTGATATAAAATATAAGGCCATATTATTTTCCAAATGCTTCTCTCAATTCCATGGAGTGGACTATACAGAGACACTTGCACCGGTTGCAAAGATGGACTCTATCAGGCTAGTTTTAGCCATTGTTGCAAGCAAGCGCTGGTAGGTTCACCACATGAATGTCAAAAGTGAATTTCTCCATGGTGAGATACATGAAGAGATATACATGCAGCAATATTAATTTTTCCAAGAGGATCCTTCTCTTGTATGCAGGTTAAATAAGTCACTCTATGGCCTCAAGCAATCCCCAAGGGCTTGGTATGCCAAGATGGACAATTTTATGCTATCACTTGGATTTGTTAGATGCAAATATGATCCTAATGTTTATTTGCAGCATATTGGTGATGTATTGCATGTAATTTTACTCTATGTTGATAATATTTTGATTACAAGTAGCTGCACCAAAGAAATTGGGTCAATCAAAGCCTCTTTGCATAGTGAATTTTCAATGACTGATCTTGGATTGTTGAAGCAATTTCTTGGTTTGGAAATTGAGAAATATGAAAGAGGAATCAAGGTCAGCCAAATAAATTATGATTTAGACATATTATTGAGGTTTAATATGGTTAAATGTAAGGCATCCAAGTCCCCATTCCTTTCTAGTATAAAATAGGTGAAGTTGGTGACTCTCCATTGGTGGATTGCTCATTGTATACACAGCTAGTCGAGAGTTTGTTGTATCTTACTCATTATATACCTGATTTAGCATATGATATAGGTTCTGTATAAATATATATGCAGAGGTCTCATGAGATCCATTGGAAGGAATCCAAGAGGATCGTTCACTATGTGCAAGGAACCAGACACTTAGGGGTGCACTATGTTGCTAGTTCTCGACTAGAACTAGTTGGATTTACTGATTCTGATTGGGCAGACGATCCCATGGACAGAAAATACACTTCAGGTTTTGTATTCATGATATCACAAGGTACCATATGCTTTTCAAGCAAGAAACAACACACTATTTCCCTTTCTTCAACTGAGGCCAAGTACAGAGGTGCGGTTAATGCAACTACACAATGTGTGTGGTTGCAAGGCATTCTTAGGGAACTTAGTGTTGCACTTGATTCACCCACTATCATTTGGTGTGGAAATAAAAGTGCAATCAATATTTACACAGATCCAGTATAGAGACAAAGGACCAAACACATAGAGATACACATGTACTACATTCGGTGCTTGGTGCATGATCGAGTGATAGCCTTGCAGTATTTCCCTTCTGCTGATATTTTCACCAAGTGCTTCTCAGAGAAGACCTTCACTTACTTGAGATCACTTCTTGGGGTGAGTGATACATGGTTATGGATGCCATTTACCTTCATATTTTTTCCTCCATGTCCATTTTTTAGGAGAGGTTTGGTTCCCATGTGATTTTCCTCTTTTCTTTGTTTTCATGGACAAATAAAATTTTCTATTGTATGAGGTGACTTGAGCCTTTGTTGCCAAGGCCTCCATGATATTTGGAAGCATTACTAAGTATGGATTAAGGGGGGGTTTTAGACTTATAATCCACCTTATTACCTTAGTATTAGACCTTGGACACTTTTATTTTCCTTTATGCAGCATTTCTTATGGTTTAGACTTAGGGAAATTGGCAATTATGACAGTTGAGGCACTCCTAGTTGATCATTATGCACAGTTTAGGTGCTCTAGGTTGATCATTATGACACCTAGGAACCCACATTTATTGTAGTCAACCAAGAATGTGCTCCCCTTCCTCTGTTTGTGGTGTTTTGACTCCTTTGAGGTGCTAGTGCATGTTTTGGGTGGGTTTTGGATTGTTTTGGGAATTTATTTCCCTCCTAGAGCCACTCCACTCACCCATGTTCCTACACATGCCTCCAACAAATCCACACATGTTCCATCATGCCTCACCCACGTTCACACATGCATTCATGACCGTTTGGGATGAGTTAGAGGCTCATTGGTCCACCTAGGGGTGATTAGGGTCAAATCTAGTGATGGCAGTTTTATGCTTCCACATGGCCTCCAAGGCCTCATGATTTTTACCTATTGTAATATATCAGTTCCATACATAGTTTCATGTTGGACAGAGTTAATAATATCCATTATTTACTTCATTTTTATGTGTAAATTTCAGTCTTTTAGCTATTTTGTGCATGTTTTGTGAACGTAGCGAGTTTGTGAGAGTTTCTTGGTTCCTAGATCCATCTATGTTTTCAATTCTCACACTTTAAGTATTCAAGTATAACAATGAAAAAAGTAAGTTTGCCATTTATCCAAATTTGAGGTCCACAACTTTCACTGAAAAGAGTCTCTAGAGTGTTCAGTTGCAGGTGACAATGGTCTACAAACCCATATTCTAGAACCCCAACCAAAATATTATTTAGATGTCAACATTGCAAACTCATATCCATGTACCTATATGACCTTCCAAATCCCTATGGTTTGCAATGAAAATAGAGACTAAAAGGTCTTGAAGCTCTAGGAAGTTCAAAACAATGCTTCTTAAGAGACAAAAGTATATCAAGAGGAGAATTATTGTGTTCTTTCATTAATCTAAAATGAATATTATGGTGTTTATTTGCAAATTTGTGATAGATCTAGAGGAAAATTTAATTGATGATAGAGTATATAAATTCATGTTGAATGGAAGGGCATTTTATCTATTGTTCAAGCAATTCTTATGGAGTTCAAATCTTAACGCAATTGCAAACTTATCAAAGTGTAGTCCATGTGAGAGTGGTTAACAAATTAGAAAATTGTTGAGTTATATTCAGGAACTACACCAAACGATACTCGAAGGAACTCTGAATTGAATGTTTTGGGAGAATCTGCACCTTATGATAGATATTGAAACATTGGTTATGTTGTAGGTTATGTTGTGCTAGTGTTGATACCTTGAATGGTCTATACTATATGTTTCCTTAACTTATGGATTCGTCTCTCAATGATGGAATATAAATAAAGAAGCATTCTCATTTGAGCTAGACACGCTACACATCTTCGTAGTTCATCCAAGGTGACTGTTTTTTGGGGTTTAATGTTGTTGTCTCTCTCTCTCTTATCAAAATTCTGGTTTAGAATTAAATGCAGCCACGAGGGTATTGGAAGTTAGAGGAGGAAACCAATAGCTCTGGTTGTGCCTACCTCTAGTTCATGACATCATTGCTAGGCCTCTCTCCACTCATATGTGCCCTAAATAGGTCATTCTTTTAGTAGTCGAGCCCTGCTAGAGCCTTTTCTCAGAAGGCGATCCCTCTCTAGGGCCTTCTCTACTTATCCAAGATGTGATTGGAGACTGTTCCAAGAACCCAAGACTTATTTCAACACAATCAGTAGTCATCAACACTCATCATTATCCTCAGTCTTGGTTAATACATCCTTTTTTCAATTGATTGGGGTTTGGGTTAGCTTGACTAGTGGAATCAGTCTTGTTCAGGACAAACATTCTTCAACAATATTCTTTTGGTATGTGTGCCCTAGGGGAAATTCAAATTGATGTAAAAGTCTACTTCTTATCTGGTCATGTACAAACTCAGTCATCTCATTTAGAGGAAGATTATTCATTTTTGGGGGCTTTATTCCTTGAAAGGTTTCCCCACAAAAAAATTATTTGTGTTCTTGTGTATAATTTTGTGGATGATTGTTTACTACGGTTACATAACTCAGAAATTTAATATTAGAAGTCTGCAAATTTTAAGAATATTATTACTGCTATTCAAATCATATTCATGTTATAAATTTAACACTTTCCCTATTGTAGAGGGTGCAATTGGTCCATAAGTCATGGTGACAATAGAAAAGAAATTCAACATCCTGTTATTGGTTCCTATTATGGGCCTATTCTAACAAGTAATTAACATACTACAAGAGCACTGGATTACACCTTATTTCTAGAAGATCAGGTGATGATAGGTTGGGAAGTTTATTCAACACAAAAATGAAAGTTGAAGCACACAGAATGAAAGGTAGTGGGAGATTCTATAGGAAACAATATTACTAATGTGGCTTGAGGTTGTAAGCAATTAATCTCCCTTCCAATTGACTATGCAAACACTATTATTCCCACCTCAAATCCATCAACAACTATGGGAATCCTAAAGCCCCATCTCATATTCAAAGAGAATTTCTTGAGCTCATTAGTGGCCTCAATAGAGGATTCACTCTAAGTGAAAATACCTACAAACTTGTTTCTTATTTTCTTGTTTAAGTACTCACACTTCAACATACAAACCTATATTCCACTATCTCACACACCCCACTGCCAGCCCCCCATCAAAGAAAGACCTATTAACAATTATATCAAACACTCATCTAATTTCAATGCTTCTTTCCTTTTCTACAACAACCGTCTTGGTACAAAATCATTGTGCCCATACAACACATAAATGACACAAACAAAATACTTAACATAGATATGAAGGAGAAGAAGTTTGAAAGACACGAGATTCTCTCAATGACAGTTTTTCCAAGGAAAATATTTAATTTTCTAGGAATTCCATTTGGATTGATGACATTTCTTGTAAATGTTTGACAATGTATGATTGGAAGAGTAGAAAAAAAATACTATACTTAGTAATGTCCATGGCTACTAAATTTCAAATTATACAAAATATTTAGTAGATACACATGTTTATTACTCATGAGAGCTTCAATATCACAATGCATATGACAAATTAAAGAAATTTCTTTCAGACTTCTTACGGTCTAGTGTAGTAGGAAAAAGGGAATTTCATCCAATAAAATCAAGCACCTATTACACATCTAAACAGTTGGGAGACATGGTGATTATAGACATTACAATTTGAGTAACACCATGTTCCAAAGGGATCAGTCTGAGCCATTTAAGAGAATGGGATATATTGGTTAGAACTGATATCTTATAAGGATATCCACATGGCTAGTTGGCATGGAAGAGACTAAGGCTTCTTAGGTTTTGAGTTTTGAAAACTTAATCACCAATCAAAGATAAATGTTCACTTGTTCTCCAAACCATATTAAGGCATAGAAAAAATGCAAAATGCACCTAATATGACTAGGAATGGTTTCAAAACTAACTTGTTATTTTCAATAACCATTCAATCTTGTTAAGCCCATCCAAGATGTCCACCCACTGAGTGATATCCCTTAGTAAAACTATGTAGGATATCAATTAAAGGGGATATCATGAAATCACTTGGTGATGTTATTTAATTTCTATATGGGGAAGATGGTATGGATGTTGTTTGGATTGAATCTCATAAGCTTGATTCTCTGAATATGAAAAAGAAAGAGTTTAAAAATGTTTATAAATATGAGCTTGTTCAAGAAAATTGGAATCCTAGTTACATGTTACCAGAGCACGTGGAATATTTGAAAACAATTCGAGAGTTTCATAACCTTTTTGATGCATAAGTGCAGAAACTAGAGTCATATAGACGACAAATAGGTACTGAAATTGCATCTAGTGGAGACAACTCACGACCTCAGCCTGTAAATATTAAGAGGCTCATCTGGAAAGGCCATAAGAAATTCAAAATTGATATGAGAAAACCATCATATATGTATCCCATGGAGATTGTAGAAGCAATTGACAGGATTCAAGAAAGACTTAGGGTTGTTCATGGTGATGACCCAATGGGTATTGAAGCACAGAAGAATGCCACTCTCTTTTTCAACATTTCGCTTCGAAGTACATTTCCTAGTAAACATGTCTTGAAGGAGTACTACCTTTCAAAGGAAGCATTTGAATGGATATTTGGTGATATTGAATATTGTTTCCCACAGTACTTAGTATCCCTAGGTGAGATGATTGGTTGTGTTGCAACACAGTCTAGTGGTGAACCATATACTCAGATGACAGTGAATAGTTTCCATTATGCTGGTGTTAGTGCTAAGAATGTTACTCTCGGTGTCCCCAGGTTGAGGGAAATCATAAATGTGGAAAAGAAAATAAAAACGCCATCACTATCTATGTATCCAAAATGTGAGGTCAACAAGACAAAGGAAAGAACAAAGAATGTGCAGTGTGCTTTAGAGTACACAACCTTGCTAAGTTTTACAGAGGCAACTGAAGTGTGGTATTATCAGAATCTAATGAATACTATCATAGAGGACGATGTTGACTTTGTCAAATCATATTATAAAATTCCAGATGAGGATATTGCACCTGAAAAAATATCTCCATGGTTGCTCCATATAGAATTGAATAGAGTGATGATGGTTGATAAAACGCCGAGTATGGAAGACATTGCAGAAAGATCAACCTTGAGTTTGATGATGATTTGACATGCATTTTTAATGATGATAATGCAGAAAAAAATATTCTTCGTATACGTATTATGAATGAAGAATGTCCTAAAGGGGAATCACAAGACCAAAATTCTGAAGATGATGTATTTTTGAAGAAAATTGAAAGTAACATGCTTACAAAAATGGCTCTTAGGGGAATTCCAGATATTAATAAAATTTTAATCAAGCATGGAAAATAAACAAGTTTGATGAGAATGATGAATTAAAAATCCTGAGATAGAATAGATGCTAGATACAGAAGGTGTCAATATGTTAGTTGTGATGTGACAAGAAGATGTGGATGCTACTAGGAGAACACGTAATCACTTGATTGAGGTTATTGAAGTGCTTGGAATTGAGGTTGTAAGGAAGGCTCTTATGGATGAACTTCGAGTTGCGATATATTTTGATGGGTCATATGTGAACTAAAGGCATTTAGCTATTCTATGTGACATAATGACATATCGAGGTCATTTAATGGTTACTGCTTGACATGATATCAATCGTAATGACATAGTGCCAATGATGAGATGTTAATTTGAGGATACTATGGATGTCCTTTTGGATGCTGCAGTTTTTGCTAAAGGAGACCCACTCAGGGGTGTTACAGAAAACATCATGCTTGGCCAATTGGATCCTATTGGTACAGGTGATTGGGCCTTGTATTTGAATGAAAAGATGTTGCAGTAGGACATTGAACTCCAATTACCCAGCTATATGGAACTTGGAAGGTGTATACTTTGGCATGTCACCAACTTGGTCTCCTATTATAGGGAAACCATGTCATGATGGCATGATGTCTCCAAGCTATTTCCTTAGTCCTAGCATCTGCATATGACCTATTTCAGATGCATAATTTCCTCCATATGTGGGAGGAATGTCCTTCTCTCCATCCTCCTCTCCTATATAAAACCCTTCTTCACAAGGGTATAGTCCCTCATCCCCTGGATATAGCCCCACATCACTTGGTTACAGCCCCACATCTCCAGGATACAACCCTACATCTTTGAGATATAGTCCTACTTCTCCTTCATATAGTCCAATCTCTCCCATGCTCCCCTCCCCTGAAGAAAGAAGCAATTCTAGCTTTGGAAAAAGAAACCCAACCCCAACTATCTAAAGTTATCCAAAATCAATCAATAGATATGCATACATAGGGAATCTGGACCTCGGGGTGGAGAATTAAGTGAGTCCTCTGCTCCTAAAGAACACACCAATGTAGATCCAAAAGAATGGAAAATCCATGCCACAAAAGAAGAAAAGGAAAGTTACCCTCCCAGTAAATTCCATGGATTCCCTCTCGTCAAAATTCCCCTTCCCCTAAGAAAAGAACACGCTCTTGCAAAAGATCTGCAAGGATCATGATCAACTTCTCAAATATCTCTCTCGTTTTTTCCAAGCTATCAAGTTCTATACCAAACAAACTGATCCTAACTGGAAACCTATATTGAGAGACATCTAGTTTCTAGGTTATCCGCTTATGGAACTAGAATCATATATGTGATCAGAGATACTTCATATTCACTTAAATCAGTTGGAGAAATAACATTCCATTCCATTCCTAATCTTTGCAGGTGAACCAGATACATAGATAATATATAATACTATATCATAGGTTCCATGGCTAATAATAGTATGGACTAGATTGAATAATGATGGAACATGTGGATGTTTTGTTGGAGGGTTCAGTGACCAAGGGTGGGATGAATTGGATGATGTGAGATTGGTGGCGTGTGTTGTGCCATCGGTAGGTTTGTTAGAGGAGTGGTAGGTCCACCTCCAGTTAACATATATGTATATGAGGCTAACCCCTAAGAAGATGTTGGATTCAAACCCACTTAGGATTATTTTTTGATGAACTTTCCTTCCATGTTTGAAAGCAGCCAAGCCAGCGCATGCTTAGATAACACTATTAAAAGTGAATTTATTTAAGGAAATGATGGATTCTCACTTCCCACGATATAAAGTCAAGGCCATGTCACTTTGTCCATGCTAACCTATGCTAGGATTAAATTTTATCATGGCACGATATTTCGATTGAGAACTTCCATCGATAGTTGGAGGGGATCAACCAAACTATTGTACTTAGCATACTAGATAACTAGTTTCATATCTAACGAAGTGTTTTCCTTGAACCCAGAAAAATAACAATAAGATAAGGGAATATCTTGGCCTCTAGTAGATATTTCTAGTCAAGACACATGTGCAAAACAATAGTATAGATACAAGAGTCTAGGGTAAGTGCATTTTTCAATTGGCCTTGCTTACACACTTGTGTTTCCCATGTCCATTACACATGGATTCCTATGGCTATTAAAGCATTTTATCTCTAGTGATGATAATTTTTTTTAGGTAGAAGAACCAACGTGATCCTTATATTATTCTAATGAGATAATTGTTGCACCATGGCCAAGGCTAATTCCATAGGTATCTGTGGTTGGGTGGCCAATGATATGGGGTGTTTTCTTTCCTAATTGTAGGTACGATGCGTTCCAACTCAAACCCATGTTTGCACTCACCCTCCAGCACTCTAAATAAATTGGTTAGATGTATATGTAGATCTTCATATCTAGTGCTTTAGTATTTAAGCTAGTACGTACATCATGGAATAGAGTCAACTTTTAACTTCACTTCGTATAGACTTTTAGTGTGAGCCACTAATTAAGTGGAATATGAACAACTACCTTTTAATGTACCCACATATAAGTTTTTTTTTAAACTAATGAAATGTTATTTTTATAGTTTTCTTTAGTTTTGTTTCTAGGAAATTTCAGTTATTGCTATGAGCATTATGTAAAATTAAGAATTATTACATTGACATATTTGCTTGATGTATTTTTATCCCCATTGACCACATTTGGTCATTTGTTGATAAGAATATATTTTCTCTCTTTCTAAACAAGAGGTAGGTCTTAAGCGGTGATAAGGATTTGAAAAATCTCCACATTCAAGATGAAACAAATGAAATATAATTAGATTATTTCATTGTGGAATGTAAAAAAATGTGCATTATTTTGGATCCAATTGGATTGGTTGTACTGTTTATTGTTATGCTTTTCACCAGCATGTTGCAAATTTTTCCAAATTTATATGTTTTGAGAAAAGGGACTGGTAATCACAGTTAAATAGATGTAAACTCTAGAGTGCATTACAATGATAAATTATACTCTACTCTTATAATCCATTCATGTGAACCAAACATAACATTGTGAAAAATTAACATACCTGGAAATCTCTGCATATATGATCGATTTCTAAAGCAAAATTGATATCATGCTCCGTAGTGGCCACTTCCACAACCGCAATACAGGTTCGAGTATCTGGTTCAAAAATTGGTACGGAAAGGGATCCCTAAACATTATGATCATGTGCATCAATTAACCTTAAAAACTCACTTGTGCTATATAGTTGAACATGAGGACTCCCCTCTGGAATTGCTCTCATAAAAACCGTACCGGACATCCCTAGAAAATCTCCTCGGGACTCTTTTGTGGTAAAAACATAACACGTCGATACTCATCGATATCCAATGAGACTCGAACGTCTCTCATCCAACACATAGGGTTTCTCACAGTTTGTGAGAATCAATCCCTTATTATGACTCACTTGTAGCCAAACTTGTACTAGAACATTGTCGCGGCGAAATTGTTCTGAGAAAAAGGACTGGCCTCAAAGCACATTAAAAAACAAGCATATACATAAATAAAATAAGAAATTCAAGATGCCTCATCCTTAGCACAAATTTGTAGCCTTAGATTCTTATCATTCCAACATTATTGCTACCAGCTTTGCCCCAAAACAATAATCCCCAACAGAGAAGCAACCACCGCAATCAACCATAGAGTAGTGGGTTGTCCAAGTGAATCCGGATGACGCTTCCACCAACCCTTGCACAAAAAAATTGTATTCCCAAATCCCTCATCCACCAAACCTTCATTCTCAAAACCCTCATTATCCAAACCATCATGCTTCAATTCCACATTTTCCTCAACTTTCAACTCACAATTTCCTTCTTTGCCAATGCCCAAATCCCTCAATTCATCAATGTTCCTCGAATTCTCCTCCTCTGCGCTTAGTGATTCGAACTCTATATCTTCCAAAGGACCCTCTTCTTCATTTTCTACATTATTTTAGCTCAAATTCTCGGAACCTAGTAAAGTATCTTCAATGCCACATTGGTTTGCATATTCAATTAGCAGTCCCTCATGATGTTTGCACATGAAAATGAAGGTATCATACTCCAAACCATCTAAACCCTCTATGCAAATCCCATTCGATCCATTTTCAGAATATGTTGATGAAGTTAGGGAGACATTGACCTCGTCTACATACCCTATATTAGCAACAAGGTATTTGTTCTTGCAATTATGTGCATATATAGAAAGTCTGGGTATGTATTCACCATCAAGCAAGCCTCAAACAGTCTTAAACAGTGGTGAATGGCATTTTTCATGTACCTTTAAACAAGAAGTAGTTTTCATCCTCAATTCTGACCTTGGCAAGGTATCCTAGGAAAACATTTCTCCAACAATTAGCAGTACTGTGCACAATAAATGGTAACAAGGAAGATTTATGGGGTGTTTATTGTATGTTCTCTACCTTCATTCTATCAACAACATTCAATTATTACTGGATCAACCCGCTTTAGTTAGAGCCTCTTTCATCCAACCCTATTATGGTGAAAAGTCATAACATTATGTATGTTTTATATGTTTTTAATATGGTATTATATATTATAAATTTTTATATACTTAATATTATATATTGTAAATTTTTATATATTATAAGTTTTTAATACATATTTTAATTATGATCAAATAAAATGGCTATGGGGATATTGGTTGAAATATTTTGGCAAAACTTTTAGCCCCAAAAGTTAAGGAACTTGAAGTGAAGAGTAAAAGGAATTGGAAAATGCATTTTGATGGAGCCCAATCAAGATCAGGTGCATATGCAAGTATTTTTTTTTTTTACTTTTCCCTTGGGTGATGCCACAAGTTATGCTTTCAAATTATAGTTTGAGACCATTAACAATGTGGCAGAGTATGGAACTCTATTGTTGGGTCTCTAGTTGGAAAAATGAATGGTAATTTAAGTACTTTAAGTTATAGTATGGTCGGGATTGAGTTAATCATGTGAATTGAGTCTATAATTTTGAATGCACATGTTGATGACAATATTGCACCTACAGAAGACGCTTGAGATCAACGAACACATCAATTAACATTTGGAGCTATAGGGACCTCACTAGATGTCTTCAAAGAATAAAATGTTGTCGAGTGGCACAAGGTCGAGTTTATCATGAATCTATCTACAGTGTTACAATTTAATAAATTTTAACACTACAGATCAATTCAAAGACTCCTTGAATTTAAGTGGTCTTTGTATCAATCGAGGCTGTTAAAATTTAGTAAATTGTACAAATTCATTGTCAAAATTGTAATGTTCCATTGTCAATGTGACACAAATAAAAATGACTAGAATAAACAACTAATTCATATTCTTAGTCATTGGTAGCTAATCATATGTGTATTCAAGTGACTAAATTAGTCATTTACATTAGTCCTTTTTATTTTAGTCACTTTTTATCTAGTCGTATATTTTATACTGTGACTAAATTAGTCATTTATCTTAGTCATTTGTAGTTGTATCACTTAAAATTGCTCAATTTTAGTCATTTATCCCTTGAAAAAACTACAGTGACTAACTTTTTTAGTCACCTAGTCATTAATTCCTCATTTTGTACTAGTGGAAACACAAGGTCGGATATACTTCTTATCAATTAATTCTTGTAATTGTGATTTGAGTTCTGCAAGCTCTATTATGTTCATTTGGTAAGGAGCTTTCGATGTTGGTACTGCTCTGTGTATCATATCGATTGTGAAGTTAATGTCTCTTTTCAGAGGAAGTCCAAGGACTTCTTCCAAAAAGATGTCTTCAAACTCTTTTAAGACATGTATGTCTTCTATTTTAAGTTTCTTTTCATTATATTTATCATCTATTACATAAACAACAAACACTTTACATCATTTTCTTATTGATATTTTCATTTATAGAGAAAAGATCTCTCCGATTGTAACTTTCTTAGGAATCCCTTTTATTTTTATAACGGTTTCCAGTATCATCTACACATGTAAAGGTTTTGTGAAAATAGTTTAGCACTAATCTGTGTTTTTCTATCCAATCCATTCCTATTAACAGATCATAGGAACCTAAAGCTAAAATATTCAAATCAGTGTGCATAATGAAATCATTCATTAATAATTCACAACTCGTAACATAACTAGTAACTTTACATTTAGTACATGTGGGTAATTGAACCTACCACGGCTTATCAAACTTTTATGGTACTAATTTACATAATTCAACTATTCTAGGTGCTATGTAACTCAGATTTGCACGTGGATCAATCAAGATGGAAATAGGTTGACCTTTTATCATACATGTTCAATATCTACCATGGAAGTTTGATGGTTTGTGTGTTAGTTTTCCAAAGCAACGCTAATTCTGGGTATGCTCCTTTCCATGTCTCCAACTGTAACTGCTTCTTGAATAGAGTGAACATTAAAAAAATTATTTCTTATTGGGCAGTGTTTAAAGTAATGTGGCTCGCCACATTCCCAAGATTTTAATGGTTCTCTTTGTGCAGTATTCTTGTTAAAATAAGTAGGAGGTTCCCTTTCTTTTATTGCAAAATGTTGTGGTTTAAAGTTTTTATAGTTATTTCCCTAATACCATTTATAAGTATTCCCTATGTTTTTGTGAAATTAACTGTTTCTTTTCCTTGGATCAAATTTATCTCGCTTTTTAGTCTTCCAAGTTGGTACATTTTCTCTTTTATTTTTGTTTTGGTCGTAACAGAGATTTTCCTTTCTCATCGCTTCCTCTAGCGTCTTCGGATTCTCATACTCAATCCATTCTTTAAACATGATAGGAAAACAACTAAGAAAACATTGTATCTTAGGGTTTTCATCAATTATGTAATATACGTAACTAAGTATGCTCAGAAATTTATTGCATAGCTATTTCAGAGTAATAGATCCTAGTATTAACTCGTAAAATTCTTTGGCCTTCTCTTCGTAGTACTGTTCCGACAGGTATTTTCTTTTTAAATGATTTTAAAAAGTTTTCCATGTTACATATATTTCCTTTATTCCCTTTACTTTATTTATATCCTTCCACCATATATATGCTTTTGCAGTCAGATTATAGATGGCCATTTTAGCTTTTAGTTCATCAGAATAATTGTATATTTGGAAGTATTTTTTCATCCTTGACTACCAGGCTTCCGTTTCTTCTCCTTTTTCAATATCATCATTAAACATTGGTGATTTAATCTTTTTAAACTCCCCATATATCTCCTCATAGGGTTTGTACTTCTTTTTCTTATTATTATAATCACTACTTTCACTTGAATCTTGTTGTTTTCCTTAGTGATGTTTGACTAATTCTTCACTGGAAGTTTCAACCTTATGACTGGAAAATTTCAGTTTCCTTCATCACGTTTGTAAGGTGCAGTTTTAGGCATGACATGTTCAGATTCCTTGTTTTTCTCTTTTTCATTGTTAAATATATTTTAAATAATAAGATAGTATTTAGTTCCTCTTGATCTTTTAGGATTCATTCATTATGCTACTTAACTCCTTTTAGCTCTTATCTAAGTTCTTTGACATTTCTTTGCAGTTTTGATTTATTATCTTGAATTTCATTTAGGTTTACCCAAATATCCCCATCCCTTAAATTACCCTCTTCATTATTTAAAGGATTTTCCGAGTGAAAATCTTCTTCTGCAGACATCCTTGCTTCTGCCATGTTTTCCTGAAAAAATACAGCGATCCTTCTCTTTCTGTTTTGTAAGAGAATTAAACCAGAAAATAAAGTAAAATTAGTTTTCTAGTTTCTATAACAGTTTTAGTGTTGAGTCAGTTCAGGCCTAGTTATGTAACCATGTTCTGATACCATTATGTAACACACCTCAAAATCGTAATGAAAACAAATATTACATGCATTTACTAGAAGTAATTAACCAGCAGTTACTCATGTTTTTAAGTTATCAATGTTGATGTAATTTAATAATCTCCTTTTTTTCTTAGTATGAGAGTTTTCTCCGACTGAGGTAATGGCCAAATCCATCCATAACATTCAGCTACACCCTTAGGTGACGCTTTATAGTTTCCTTGCTTTTATTTAATAGTTTTCTAGTGCTTTAGTAGCCCTAAGGATTGAGAGACTATACCATAGCCTTGATCCCATCCATTAATGTAATAAGGTGTTTATTAAAGTTTTAAAGGCCATGGGCCTCACCATAGCCTAAGCTCAGGGTATACAATGTGAGGAATCCATCCTAAAGTGCGAAGGTATAAGGTTTGTAAAACATATGGTTTTTACCATAGTGTAAAACCCTCAGTTGATTTATAAATCAAGGGTTATAAGCTATAATAAAAGGGTCCTTGGCATGTTTGATGTGAATAATATTTGGCATGCATATTATATAAGGTGCATTGTGATGGTGTTTAAACCCATGGTTCGATCCTATTTAAAATATTTGATTGCAATGATTGTGGGCCATGAATTCCCTGGTCGTGACTTATGATATTGTACCTTAATTGAGTTGGAAGTTTAAATGATTTATCCCAATTGTGAATTGACAGGGAAACTAGGCCCTTCGAGCTGGCTCGAAAGTGAATCTCAGCCTTCCACATGTATGGCTATATTACAAGGGTTTCAAAAGGGTTTTTATTATGTCCTTTTTGGTTTTCTGAACCTTCATTAGTGATTTTTCATCATTGTGTATAAAAGGAAAGAGCTGAAGCTCTGTTCTGTCAATGGCGATGTTGTTAGGGTTTCTCGAGTAAAGGTTTTCCATAGTTTTAATGGATTTGTGACCGTTTTCTTTTCAAATGGTTTCCTGGGATTCCACGACTTCCCCAAAAGTCTGAAGCACGTTGTTTGCACCTCCACAACCCCGTCGTCAACTTGATCGTGCACATTGCCATGCTAACAGGTAAGAGTTCTAAACCCGTCTCTATAAATTTTCTTTGGTGGACTAGTTGGTTAAAGGATTTCACTTATTTACATTATCATGGTTGCAGGAAGAGGAGGAATAATGGTATCTCCGGAGGAGCCGACCCTGGCCCTTTCTGCAACTCACCCAAGGTAAGGTTATAAGGTTTTATAAAACTTGTTTTCATTTTTCCTTTTGTTATTTATCTAATTCTGACTGTAACATAAACCTTTGCAAGTGGAGGGTGCTGGAGAGGGAGGCGACAAGGTCAGCTTCTCCCAGGACTTCTTCTTCGAACGCCCCAGGTAACACATAACAACCCTATCTATGTGATTTTCATTTCATACCATGGTTTAAATCAACTCGTGGATTATATATATTTTATATTTGTTGTTGCGGGTACGTAAATATGAGCATTGAGGAGTCGGAAGGAGAGGAATCCAACTCTTCATAAGATAATTTCATTTCGATACAACCCCAAAGGGTTTACCCTAGGTTTATAGAAGTATTTTTATCCTTGTTGCTTGTAAGGGTTTAAGTGTAATAGTTTTATAATCCTGTGCAGATTGCAATGATATTGTTGGTTCCATCTCGGATAGAATTACCTCCACATTACTCGCTCTGTTATTAAATTTTATTGTGTTTTTTACAACACAGTGGAGGCCATCGAATATGGAATTACAACCACATTCTATATGCATGCATGGTGTTGTTTAAGCGATTACTGTATGTTGAAAAAAGGACGACCCTTAGGGTCTTTATTGTGAATTATATCCCGTATGTAGTCTTTGGTTTACAGAATGCCATCCCTGATGGTCTTACGACCATGAATATGTTTGATGAATCTCATTTTTAAGATTAAAACCCTAACTCTATAAATAATAATGATATTATTAGTATTGTTATTATGGACCCGCAAGAGGGTTTTATAATGGTTTAAGTAACTCTATTTATCCGTTGTGCATTGTTTTTTATCTTGTTTATAATGGAAGCCATTAAATATGTACTTACGACCATAACATTTGACTTGATACGACCCATTTGGTCTTTACACTTTTTGTGTGGTAGTTAATTATCAAATTGTAATCTAATATGGGGTAAGCATGCTTGCGATTTATTTAGAACAATAATGTTTGATATGATGTAGATTTGGTTCCCTCGAACTAGTCAGGTATTTATAGTTATTAATTATGGATTATATAAAGTATTTGTATATCTTGTTTGGAGAGATAATCTTGGATCTAATGGATCCCGATTTGATCACTTGTGATGTGCTAAGGAATGTATGAAATTTGATTTGGATTTAAAATAACTCGCATATGAGATTTGTTTACTTAAGGATCTTTGATCTGGATATGACTGTTTACTTGTGGATCCATAAAGGATTTGTTTATATAATAACTAAGTTCGTTCTGTAGGTGTTTAAGCATGTAATGTATGTACTGTATATGTTTGTTTGTATAATATCCATTCTGTATATTAATAAAACTCTATAATTATATATGAATGTGATTCTAGGACAGGTAATGAACTAATATCAGACTGTATAATCATATAATCTTGGTGTTTTAATGAATAGAATAGAGATTATTCCTCACGCTTCCTGAATCGTGAGATATTTATATTTATACTAACCAACATAAAATGAAATCTAACATACTAATTGTTTACAATTCAATCTTGGAAAATTAATGGAATGAAAGAGTATCGAGATACATTAAAACTAAATCTATCACATAGGAAAGGAATAGGTATAAATTGATAAAATATTTGTTAAGTACAGAATTCGGTTTCTAGTATATAAATCATTAAGAAAAATCCCTAACTAGGGTATGGATGGCCGATCTAAGAACTTCCCTAAATCCCATTTAACATTTATAGATATAACCAAAACATAACAGATTTAGAAAGGATAATTAAACTAGATCTAAATTGACGCATATTAGGTGCATGTGTAATAATATTTAAATAAATCCTTTCTACTTATGACTATAATAGTGATTCCAAAACTAGAATGAAATTGTAACACACCTCAAAATAGTAAAAAAAAAAATTACATGCATAGTTTTTACCGTCATTTACTAGTAGATTACTCATGTGCAAGCTATTAAAATACTTATTATGTCTGTTATGCAGGTTCTGCTGGTCAAGGCAATGGCCTGCTCCTTACGAAACATTTAGTCATGCCCATGCAAGTGATGCTCTCTGTTTACTTGCTCTATTTTTATTTTTTTACGAGGGCCTTACTTTCCCTAAGACTTGGGAGACTACTTATAATCTTGACCCAGCCCTTATGTAATAAGTTTTTAAGTGTAATTCAAAGGCCTTAGGACTTACCATAACCCAAGTTATGGTGTGTTGTGACCCTCCCCTTAAGCGCAAAGGATTGGGGCTTGTAAAGGAATATGGTACTAACCATATGGTAATCCTACCTTATAATAATACAAGGTATAAAGGTTTATGAATACAATGTCGTTGTTTGGAATTATATCATATTTTCTTGTTTATGGCAGACCCTACCCCAAGGTTTACGATGTAATGGTTCTTAACATAAATAAAAGGTTTTTCATTATATATGATTTATGCCATGGTTCACACGATATGTTATAACGTTTGAAAGGTCTGGGTTCTATCGCATCGTTTGGAATTGATGAATATGTATGCAATGATTAAGGCCTATTAATGTTCTGGCCGTGATTTATTTCTCTCTGTCCTTGGTTGACTTTGATAATTAAAGGCGTGTCCTGGCTACAAGTTGGAAACACAGCCAGGCCTTCCACGCAGCTTCTAAACTTCATCTCCACCATCCATCTGTCGAGTTTCGTAGCTAGGGTTTAGATAGAGGTTTAATGTGTTTGGGGACTTGTCTAAACCCTTCATTTGGATTGTTTGGCTTGCGGGGAAAGAGAGAGCCAAGCTCTACTATGTTCATGGCGAATTTTTTTACTGGGTGTTTGGTTTTGAAAGGCAGTGAGAGCTGAAGCTCTGCTCTGTAATTATGATGATGGTGTATGTGTTTTTGGTTTAACATTTGCTAACGTCGTGGTGTTTTAATTCTTTGAGGTGTCCCAGAGATCCCAAGATTTCTCCGACAGTCAACATTGCAATGTGAATGCCTCAATGATTCCCTTCAATACTTTGACCACGCAATTTCCCGTTAACAGGTGAGAATAAATATTTGTACCCTTTATATGTATTTTTACTTGGGAGATAGCCAATGTTTACAAATTTTTACTGATGTGTTGGTTGTTGTTGTAGGAAGAGGAGGCATAGGGGTACTCTAGAGGAGCCAACGCCTAGCCCTCTCTGCAACACACCCAAAGTAGGTTAAAAATCATTACCGTTGTTTTTATTTTAAGTTTAAAAATGTTTAACACGTTACTCTAACCGTAATCTTGCAATTGTTACAGGTTGAGGGCGTTGGAGAGGGAGGTGACAGGGTCACCTCATCCCAGGACTGGGTTTTTAAACACCCATGTAAATTCATGCTCAAAACCCAATTATTAAAAGAATTCTTGTTATTGTTACAGATTCAAATTGATACCTACTGACTAAAACCATAAATCGTTGGTTTTTAGGTCATGCTCGGTACGAGCGTAGGGTGGAGGGTGGTAGAAAAAACCGTGTTTAAGATAAGTTCTTCAATTTGATTTCCATCGTTTGTAGAAATTAAACCCTTGGGGTTTAACCTGCACACACTTACAGCCATTGCCTCGGCAATGTTTCTAGGTGCTATGTATTTGTTCTTTGATGTGATTCTGGTGTAATCATTGATTGACTTACCCCAAACTCTTATAATTTTAATGATGGTTCTTAAAGACAGAAGGTGGAAGCCATTTGAGATCGTCGTACAACCACTTTTGTGTATATGTTGTTGGATAATTTAATGGATAACCCAACCTGTGCGATTTTTGTTATGCATTTTACTTTTAGTTTAAGTTGGTACTGTTTGGTTTAAAAATTCAATGGTCTTACAACCATGATCATAGTAGTTGATTTAAATATTGCAATGCATCATTCATTTGTAAATATCGTGGAGATGATTACATTCTGTAATTTGGGTTTAGCGTTTGTGTAAATTATGGTAGCCATTTAGATGGACTTACATCCATCTCTTTACTTTACTTAGTGTTCGTTGATAACTTAATGTGACCCATAGGGTCTGCGATTACTTGTGCAGTAGATAACATCATTTTTGTTAAGGCTCGACTTCCATCAATGATGGATTTAATGTTGGTCCTTGGGGGAAACGAAGATTTGTTTCGTGATTGGATTTTGATGTGGAAAACACAACTGTAACATCTAGTTTACATGCTTGTGATTTGATTTAAATGTATCTATATTTTATCTACTTTGTTGATCTATGACTATTTGTTAGGATCTTCGATCCAGTTATGTTTTTCTCATGCAAATCCAAGAAGGATTGTTTAATTGTTTGCATAGATTTGATCATGGAGATAGCTAAAAGATCTCAACTTGATTTGTTAGGATCTATCGTATGTAAACTGGTTTTGATTTATACTTTTCATTCACTTTTTAATTACTGTGGATCTGTGATCTGTATAGTTCTCTAATTACTTACGAATCCTCGATCCGAATGGAAGTAAATACATGTAGATCCATGAGGGATCGGTTTATGATTTTATTATGTTTATTAAGTAAATGGTTAATTAATTTGGATTCCTTGATCGGACATATCTATATAAGATTCTTTATATTTATCACATTATAAGCGTAATGTAGGGTTACTCTGTATGGATTGTTTGTAACATATCTACTATGTATTATTAATAAAAATCTTATACTAGTATTCTAATGTAATTCTACATATGTAAAGAATTATGTTATATATATACCTTACTCTGTTTAAACATGAGATAAATAAATTTATACTAACATGATTAGAGGATATAGTTATTCTACCTACTATCAGTTTCGATTTACACACTAAGAAATAAATATAGTAAGAGAGTGCAAAAACACATTAACTAAATTTGTCACATAGAAAGAATTTGATATAGTTCAAAACATGCCCATTAAGTACAGAATTTGATTTCCAACATATAATCCGTAAAAGAAAATCCTCACTCAGGTTTCGATTCCTGAACTAAGAAGCTTTCCTAGTAACCATTTAACATTTCATCATCAACATGACCGAGTAGAAACTTGATAAATAATCTAGACTAATCAATGCATACTAGGTTATACATTATTCATTTAGATCTAGAATAAAACATTCTACTATAAATTAAAAACATAGAATAAGAACCTGGCACCACTACTAGAAAAATAAAAGTGGAAAAGTTGTTCCTCCCAACCAACTCCCAGAGTAGCCAAGTTACTTGCTCCAAAACCCTAGAGCCTGTTCGTTGAATTGCAAGCGAAAAATCCTTCAATGCGCCATCTCTTGCATTCTCAGATTCAATGCCCGTCAATTGCTAGCCTCCTATTGCTCATGGACATACTAATATATAGTATTTTTCCTAGGACTTGGTCATTTATTAGCCTCCTACTCTTTAGCACTCAACTAGTGGTTGTGACCTGATTTTTGGGGATGATGCCTCATGCATCTTGAGTTCTCACTCAGTGGATCCAACCAGTTTTTTTTTCCTCTTGTGGGTCAGCAAACACTCTTTAACAACTATTTCCACTTCTGCCCCCCTTCAACATATTTTATTAAATAAAAATGATTAATTACAAAATGTTTTATTTTTTACATTTGTCAAAAACAATAAAAATAATAATTAAATTATTTTTCAACAGAATTAATCATAAATTATTAAATTATGGTGCATTACATACACCCCCCCTTAGAGGATAATACCATCCTCGGTGTTATTATCTTTCTTCTTTATTCTTCCATTCCATCATCTTGGAATAAGACTGGATATGCCTCCCGCATATTAATTTCCAGTTCCCAAGTAACTTCTTCCGAACTAAGTTGCTTCCATTGCACCTTGGCTTGTCTGACGGTACGGTTCTGAAGTAAAAGTTCTCTCCTGTCGAGAATGTGCTCCGGTCCCACTTGGAACTCTCCTTCGGGTTCGACCTGGATCACATTCCAAACGATCACATGAGAAATATCATGAACATATATTTTTAAATAGAAGTGTGAAACACTTTATGTACTTTAATATTGGGTGGTAGGGCTAACTGGTATGCAACCAGCCCTACTTTAGCCAAAATTTCAAATGACCCACAATACCAAGGTGCCAACTTTGAATACTTGCCCAATCTCAAGGAAATTTTCTTTGGCTTTACCTTTATATACACATGTTCACCCACCTAGAACTCTCTAGGAGTTATTTTTAGTTCATCATAACTTTTATTCCTGTCTTGGGAAAATTTTAAGTTTGTGGAATGTCCCCATTCAAATAATTGCATAGCAGGACAACTCCATCAATCCCACTAGTTTCCTAGGTTGGATGGATACATTTGGAATTTAATAAGGGAGCTAATAAAAGATGTTCAGACATTAGAATGGAATAAATATTTAATAACGGAGCTAATTAAATAAATACAAGAGAAAATTGAAGTGGCAATGGAGCATGGAGACACATGGAGATTATGGGGCCCACACAGGCTAGAATTTATATGCCACATGGCATCCTCCTCTTGTAATTTCGAATCCATGGGAATGCTAATGTTCTTGGATGAGTCAGAAGTCTAATACACTTGGAAATATGCATCATAGGTTGAATTTGGAAGGAAATGTAACTTACATGGGAGATGAAGATTCAAATGGGAGTTTCTTGGACACTTGGGCTAGATTCCCTAACATCCATGACATCTATGATACCAATGATGAAGATGCTATGACATTTATGACATATTTAAAACCTGAAGGCTAACATCTGACCATTATGACATGTCAAGCCTAAATATAGGATCCAAGAAGGTGCTCATATGAGTTTTGGAAACTCAATGGGCCCCTACTCGAATTGGGGGAAGATGGAAAGCTAGGGAAGGGAGGACACGTGACAAATCTTAAGCACACACCCTAATTCGAATTGGCTTGATTTTGTGGATGGATTGGTAACCTTAGAAGGATAAAAAAAATTATAAAATACAGGGATCAACCAATATTAGGGCTTTTGATCATTTGAGAAATTTGCATTTGTGAAGAGAGAGAGCTAGTGCATGACTAGTTTCTTTCCTTAGCCAATTTTAAGGGTGAAAGATTCCCATACAAGTTGGTGTTTGAGAGGCCATTCAGGTCTTTAATGGAGTTTGTATTTGTATGTGTAAGTTATAGGACATATCTTGGTTTCTTCTAGTGCAACACATTCTCTCAACCATTTCTAGTCTTTATTGCATATTCTTGCTCATGGAGGGATTGCACTTTGGGTGAGATATTGTACTGAGGGATTGCACTATGGGTGAGATATTGCACTCTTTGGGAGAGATTATCATGGTCCATTTCTGATTGTAAAAATATTTATATACTCCATTATTAATATTCAAAAAGTATCAGGTCGAAATATCAAATGGTTGTATGTAAAAGTGATTATTAATCAGCAAACAATGATCATTTCGCCACTATATTGATGTATGACATTGTAATGTTGATGATTTAGAATGAAAGAATGTTTATCTGATATATTTATGATGAATGTAATTCCATTTATGAGTATTACAATTTTCATATCCAACAAGTAAGCATTTGAACTCATCTTACTCAGTTTATTTGCATTTGGAGAATATTTGGTGTCATTTCCCCAAGGGTCGAACTAGTGATTTTGTAGCTGTTTGGGAGAGGGTTATAACAGCCTTTATAAAATGAATAATGATGCACATGAGACATTAATAATTTACCTTAAACATCCTCTTCCTCTGTTCAGAAATTATAGCGTTTTTGGGAGCATTTGGAAAGCCATTTTCAGCATTTACCCTAGGGGAATTGTAACCCCAATTTGCTAGTGAAAACTCCTACCTTGGACATAATATTAAACAAGTTTTTAGAATTATTTGGAGGGTAATAAATCATCCCTAAGAATCATATTCAATTATTTATATTATTCATATACCTTCTCAGAATATTTGGGAGCATTTGGGTCAATTTGGAGACCTAGATATCAAAACTAGTCAAAGGTCGAAATAGGGGAAAAAGTGAAAAATTGGTCATTTTAATAAAATTTCTTAAAAAGGTATATTAAAAGTGGTAAAATAGAATATTATTGGAACCTTATGGTCTCAAAAAGGAGTCAAATAAATAATCCACCACCCTTAGAACCTGAAGTTGAAGGTGTTTTTGTTGAAGAAGAAGAAATAGAAGAAGAAGAGGTACATTTTGCTGAAACTATGACTAACGAGGGGAAGAGACTTACTAATGATAAGGAGGAATATCTTAAACTCATGAAACCTATATTTTATGACATAACCAATAAAATTACCCAACATCTTATGAAAGGATTCGAATTAATGGCTAGCCAATTTGGAAACAAAGGAGTAATAGGAGGTAGCAGTAGTTCACAATCAGAAGAAAAGAAGACAATGGGTGGGCATATTTTCTCAAGAATAGGACCCCATAATAGACCCAATGAATTTAAGAGAACACCAAGTCCTACTGCACCTAAATTTATTATACCCAAACAAGAGCCTAACATTCAATTTGAACTTGATACAATGGAGAAAGAATGGGATAAATTGGATGAAGATTGTAATAAAAGTCTACCATTTGATCAGTACTTTATTGTTACAAACAAACTCAAACAGAAGGAAGATAATAGGTCTCTGTACCAAAACAAAGAATTAAATTGTGCCATGGGTAAATTTCCACTCCCTACTTTTGATGGTTCCTCTCAAAGTTTTGCTAACACTTGGGTGCAAAAATTAGATGTGTATTTTCAGCTGAATCCGATGGTGGAAGACGATGCCTTAAAAATGGCCATTTTGCACTTGGAAGGAGATGCCAATGAATGGCGGTTCCATGGCCTAAAAAAATTGGGTCATGGTTAGGTTAAAACATATGGACAATTTATTGACAGGGTACTAGAGAGATTTGATCAAAAAGATCCAGAATTGTCTTTCAAAGAACTAGCCCAATTGAAGCAAGTCGGGACCCCTACTGATTATATGATGGACTTTAAAAAATTATCAGTCAAGGTGGTTGATGTGTCTATGGGAAGTTTAGTATTTTTGTTCATTGAAGGTTTGGCTGAACCCTTACAAATTTTGGTCAAAGCCCACAATCCCACTACATTAAAAGATGCAATGAGCTTGACTAGAGATCTCCAAAATGTGCTTCCTAGAACAAGATTTCCTCCCAATCCTAACTTCATATTTGAAAAGAAACCTTGGAAAAGAGATGCACCTGATAAGAATCCTTGGAAAAGAGATTCATTTGAAAAGAATAAGAAAGAAGGACTAAACAAGGATGAACTTCAAAGAAAAAAATTGTGCTTCACATGCTTTCAATGATGGACACCGGGGCATAAATTTACTAAGGGTAAAGATCAATACATAGAAGTATTTTCTGATAATGATGAGTATGAAGGGGGTATGGATGAATAAGGACACGTTTCAGATCAATAGGAGGCATATGAGACAACAGTTGAAGAAGAAAGACAAGAATAAAATCATCCTTCACTGGACAAAGCAAGAATGACAGTACTTTCAGCAGTGCCTCGCTATCACACTATTCGATGCAAGGGTGTGGTACTAGGACAAGGAGATTAAGTTTTGGTAGTTTGAGGAGACACACATAACTTAATTGATGCAGATATGGTGGAGAAAAGGAAGATACACATTGAACCATTCGATGGATTCACAGTTGTCATTCTCGGTCACAACACAATGCAGTGCAAAACATGGGTTCCAAAGTTGCAAGTCACCGTAGGTAACTATACTTTTGTTGATAGTTTTTATGTGGTTTATGTTGATGATAATAATGTGGTTTTGGGAGTACAGTGGTTGTATTCTATAGGGGAGAATACAGTAAATTATCAAATTCCTGAGATGAAATTTCAAGATTCGAAAGGTGTACTAAGGGTTGTGAGAGGGTAGCACACTTACCCAAATCAAGTAGTGACTTGCAATAGTATGATATCTATATTTAGGCATGGGGACATAGAATGGGCTGCTGAATGTCATATCACATCTCCCAAGCCAAACATAAAGGTTGTTGAACACCCAAAGGAGATAGAGAAACTATTGCAAAAGTATGACAAACGTTTTAGAGATCTTCCACATGGTAGACCACCTGATAGGGGGATTGAGCACAACATTGTTTTGGAGGAGGGTACTTCACCCATTAAAATACCACCTTATAGAGATCCCAATAAATTCAGAGATGATATTGAGAAGTCCATCCAAGAACTCTTAGAGTTGGTACTCATTAGACCAAGCTCTAGCCCTTATGCTTCTTCAGTAGTGTTGGTAAAGAAAAAAGATGGAACCTTGAAGATGTGTATAGATTTTAGAGCTTTGAACAAGAAGACCATCAAGAATAGGTATCCTATTCCTAGGATTGATGAGCTCATGGATGAGCTATTTGGAGCCAAATATTTCTCCAAAATTGAACTTTGATCAGTTTATCACCAAATTCGAATGAAGGAAGAAGATGTGCAAAAGACTACTTTTCGATGTCATTATGGTCACTTTGAGTTTCTTGTTATGCCATTTGGATTGAATAATGCTCCAGCCACATTTCAAGAATGCATGAATAGAATATTTTGTAAGCAACTTAGAAGTTTTTTTTGGTCTTCTTTGATGATATTCTCATTTACAGTAAAACTTGGGAACAACACTTGCAACATCTAGAGATTGTGTTCAAAACTTTGCAAGAACAGTCCTTGTTTGCTAATATGTCTAAATGTGAATTTGGGATGAAGGAAATATTGTATCTTGGGAACATTATTGAGCAAGAAGTAGTGAAATTACACATGGAAAAAATCAGGACTATCTTAGAATGGACATCCCCAAAAAACATCACCGAATTAAGAGGCTTCATTGGAATATGCACCTATTATAGGAAGTTTGTGAAAGGGTTCTCCAAGTTGACTTCTCCACTCACTGATTTGACTAAGAAGGATGATTTCAAGTGGGATGAAGAGCCTGAAAAGGCCTTCCAAAAAATTAAATAGGTAATGAGTAGTTGTCCCATACTTGCATTACCTGACTTTTCTAAGCCTTTTGTTGTTGAATGTGATGCTTCAAGTGGAGGAATAGGGGTTATCCTAAAGCAAGGCCAACACCCTATAACCTTTGAGAGAAGAAAGTTGCAGCCTCATGAAAAAATTTAATTCATATATGACAAATAAATGTTGGTCATAATGCATGCATTGGCCTAGTTTCGACAATACTTGGTAGGAAACAAGTTTGTGGTGAAAACTGACCACAATAGTCTAAGGCACTTCCTCACCCAAAAGGATCTAAATGAAAGGGAAAAAAAGTGGGTAAGAAAGATTAAAGATTATGATTTTGATATTGAATATGTGAAAGGAAATAATAAAATTGTAGCATATGCATTATCTCGAAGACCTTCTTTTTCTCTCATGGACATTGCCAAGGATTGGAAAAACATGCTACTAGTTGAATATGCCAAAGATAAATTTGCGTGTGATGTATTAGATGGAATAAAGGGGGATGATAAATATAGGATTTTGAATGGGCTGATATATTATAAGGGAAGAATTTATTTGGTTCAAGATTCAAAGCTCAAGTACAAAAGTTTGCAAGAAGCACATGAATCCCCACTAGCTGGCCATCTGGGGATCTTCAAAACCTATAGGCAATTAAGGGAAATATTATTTTGGAAGGGGATGAAGGAATATGTTCAGAAATATGTGAATGAATGTAAGGTATGTCAGCCAAAAAAATCAGAATTTACATTCCCAACTGGTTTATTGCAACCATTGCCCACTACGGAGCAAAAATGGGGCAATATCTCAATGGATTTCATCACTGGTTTGGCCAAATATTTGCATAAGGATTTCATATATGTGGTAGTGGATAGATTGAAAAAATTTGCTCATTTATTTTTTGTTACATCATCTTTTATTGTTGCACAAGTGGTTGATATTTGTTTCAAAGAAATATTCAAATTGCATGGGCTCCCCAAGAGCATTGTAAGTGATAGAGATAGTAGATTCATGGGTGGTTTTTGGCAAGAAATTTTTAGATTGGTGGGCACTCAGTTGACTCCAAGTATAATATATCATCCACAAAATGATGGAAAGACAAAGAGGGTGAATTAATGGTTGGAAGGGTGACTAAGAAACTATGTGGGAGAACAACAAAAATCATGGGAAAAATGGCTACACTTGGGTGAGTTTTTCTACAACACCACTTTTCATATGTCAATAGGGATGTCTACTTTCAAATAATTATATGGATATGATGCACTTACCTTTTTTGAGATGATATTTGGTGATATTAAAGCTCCAAAAGCTAAATATTAGGTGGAAGAGAGCCAAGAAATTTTAAATCTTTTCAAAGACAATTTGCAAGTTGCCCAAAATCAGCAAAAACAATATGTAGATATACATAGAGAAGAAAGGAACTTTCGGGTTAATTATTTAGTATATTTGAGGTTGCAGACATATAAACAAACATCTCTAAAAAATAATGGAGCAGAAAAGACAAAACCAAGATACTATAGCCCATACAAGGTAGTTTGGAAGATTGGGGAGGTAGCATATGAATTAGAACTTCCAGAAGGGAGTAAAATCCATAACGTATTTCATGTTTCTTGTCTCAAGAAATCTCTTGGTCAGAAAATTGTCAATTCAGAAATACTTCCTCCTTTGGATGATGAAGGTCAGCTCAGACTTGTTACGGAAAACATTTTGAAGACAAGGGAAAGGAGATTGAGAAGCAGAACTATCAAAGAATAATTAGTACAATGGAAGGATCTACCAAGTGAAAATGCCACATGGAAAGAGGACAAGATTTTGCAGCTTCTAAATCTGAAATTGCTTGAGGACAAGCAATCTTGGGTGGGGAGGACTATAATGTCCCCATTCAAATAATTGCATAGAAGGACAATTCCATCAATCCTACTAGTTTCCTAGGTTGGATGGATACATTTGGAATTTTAATAAGGGAGCTAATAAATGATATTCAGACATTAGAATGGAATAAATATTTAATAATGGAGATAATTAAATAAATACAAGAGAAAATTGAAGTGGAAATGGAGCATGGAGACACATGTAGATTATGGGGCCCAGACAAGCTAGAATTTATGTGCCACATGGCATCCTCCTCTTGCAATTTTGAATCCATGGGAAGCCTAATGTTCTTGGATGAGTTATAAGGCTAATATGCTTTTCCATATGCATAATAGGTTGAATTTGGAAGGAAATGTAACTCACATGGGAGAGGAAGAATCAAATGGGAGCTTCTTTGACACTTGGGCTGGATTCCCTAACATCTATGACATCTATGACATCTATGACACCATTGATGAAGATGCTATGAAATTTATGACATACTGCAGACCTGAAGGCTGAAATATGACCATTATGAAATGTCAGGCCTAAATATAGCATCCAAGAAGGTGCTCATGTGATTTGGGGAGACTCAATGGGTCCCTACTCGAATTGGGGGAAGATGGAAGGCTAGGGAAGGGAGGACACATGGCAAATCTTGAGCACACACCCTAATTCAAATTGGCTTGAGTTTGTGGATGGATTGGTAACCTTAGAAGGCTAAGGATGTTTATAAAATACATGGATCAACCAAGAGAATGGATTTTTATCATTTGAGAAATTTGCATTTGTGAAGAGAGAGAGCTAGTGGATGACTAGTTTCTTGCCTTAACCAATTTCGAGGGTGAAAGATTCCCATTCAAGTTGGTGTTTGGAGAGGGAATTAAGTTATTTCATGGAGATTTAATGGAGTTTGTATTTGCAGGTGTAAGCTACATGGAATCTCTTAGTTTCTTCTAGTGCAACACGTTCTCTCAACCATTTCCAGTCTTTATTGCATATTCTTGCTCATGGAGGGATTGCACTTTGGGTGAGCTATTGTACTCTTTGAGAGAGCTTATCATGGTCCATTTCTGGTTCTAATAAGGTTAATATACTCTTTTCTTCATATTGATAAAGTCTCAGGTTGAAATACCAAATTTTTGTATGTAAAAGTGATTATTAATGAGCAAACAATGACCATTTCCCCACTATATTGATGTATGTCATTGTAATGCTTATGATTTCAAATGAAAGAATGTTTATCTGATATATTTATGATGAATTTACTTCCATTGATGATTATTACAAGTTTAATATCAATCACTTAAGCATTTGAAGTCATCTTACTCAGTTTATTTGCATTTGGAGAATATTTGGTGCCATTTCCCCAAGGGTCGAACTAGTGATTTTGTAGTTATTTGGGAGAGGGTTATAACAAAATTTATAAATTGAATAATGATTCACATGAGACATTAATAATTTTCCTTAAAAATACTCTGCCTCTGTTCATAAATTCTAGTGGGTTTGAGAGCATTTGGAAAGCCATTTTCAGCATTTACCCTAGGGGAATTGGAACCCCAATTTGCTAGTGAAAACTCCTACCTTAGCCAAAATATTAAACAAGTTTGTAGAAGTATTTGGAGGGTCATAAATCATTCCTGAACATAATATTCAAATATTAATATCATTCATATACCTTCTCAGAATATTTGGGAGCATTTGGGTCAATTTGGAGACCTAGATATCAAAACTAGTCAAAGGTTTAAATAGGGAAAAAGTGAAAAATTGGTCATTTTAATAAAATTTCTTAAAAAAGGATATTACAGTTTTGTTGTACCTGTTTCATGGTTAGCTCTATATATTTTAATAAATCAGGACCTAAAATTGACCTATCAACTGGACTGCTCCATGAAATTGGAGTATTACATTTGTGTCCATATAAAATTTCAAAAGGAATCATACCTCCAGAAACTTGAAAATTATTATTGTAAGAAAATTATACTAAGTGTAGGTAGTCTTCCCAGTTACCTGGTTTTTCCATGACTTACATCCTTAAAATATCCTCTAGGACTTAATGTACTCTTTTAGACCGCCCTTTCGTTTCTGGATGATATGAAGTACTAAAATTCAACTATGTTCCTAAACCTTTAAACCAAAGCTTTCCAGAAATTACCTGTAAATTCTGCATCTATATCCGAGACTATTACTTTTGGTACACCATGTAACCTGAATATCTCTTTCATAAAAATACCTGCAATGTTAACAACTTTATAGGTAGATTTAACAGGAATAAAATTGGTAGCCTTACTTAATTTAACAACTACAACCATGATTCAATCATGTTATCAAAAATTCTTCGGTAGGCCTGTTATAAAGTCCATACTAATTGTTTCCCACTTCAATTATGGAATGGGTAGTGGATGCAACAGTCTTGCTAGATGTTGATGTTCTGCCTTAACTTGTTCATTCTATGTAGCGAGCTAAGTACTTTGCCACTTCTTTCTTCATGTTTGACCAAAAGAAATATTTCTTGAGCATGGTGATCATTTTCTGGTATCCAGGATGCCTTGAATACGGTCATTTATGGAGCTAATTCATAACTATAAGTTTGATCTCCTCTATATTTGGTATGTACAACCTATTTTTATGCAACAACAGTCCTTCCAATTAGGTAATGTCACCACATTTTAAGACATGAATTATGGAAGCAATTTCCAAATCATGTGTAGAATAATTATTTTCATGTTCTTTTAAGTTCCTACACTCATATGCCACGACATAATTTTCTTGTATTAAAACCCCGCTTATTCCTTCCTTGCAATCGATGGTACATACGAGGAAGTCCTTGAAAGGATCAACAATTTTTAGGATCAGGGAAATACTTAGTAGATGTTTTAGTTTATTTAAATCTTTTCATACATTTTTCAGTCCACTCAAACTTTTTACCTTTCTTCTGTAATGAAATTATGGGGTAGGAAATCTTAGAAAATCCTTCGATGAACTTCCGGTAGTATTCAGTAATCCCCATAAATGATCTTATGTCAATTACATTTTTAGGAACCAGCAATTCGGTGATGGACTTGATTTTGTCAGGTTCAACAGAGATTCCATCCTTGGACACTACGTGTCCGAGGTATTGAATCCTATCCTTAAAGAAATCACACATACTGAACTTTGCATATAGTTGTTGTTCTCTTAGTACTTGCAGAACTATTTTCAAATGTTCTTTATGTTCTTGTTCGTTCTTCGAGTAGATTAGTATGTTGTATATGAATACAACCACAAACTTATCCAGATAGTTACTTAAAATGTTGTTCATTAAACACATGAATGCAACCCAAAAGACATTATGAAAAACTCGTAGTGACCATAGCGGGTCCTAAATGAAGGTTTAAAGATGTCCTCATCTTTTATTTGTACTTGATGGTAACCAAAATTTAAGTCTATCTTTGAAAACATAGTTGATCTGCGAAATTGATAGAATATATCGTCTATCTGGGGTAGTGAGTATCGATTCTTAATTATCATTTTATTGAGTTGTTGATATTCTATGCACAACCTTAAGGTTATGTCTTTCTTTTTCACAAATAAGACTGGTACTCCCCAAGGAGAAACACTAGGTCAAATATACTTTTTATCAGTCAATTCTTGTAATCGATATTTGAGCTCTATGAGTTCTATTATGTTAATTAGGAAAGGATATTTCGATGCTGGTACCTCTCTAGGTATCAGATCGATCGTGAAGTCAATGTCTCTTTTCGAAGGAAGTCTAAGGGATTCTTTCGGAAAGATGTCTTCAAACTCCTTTAAGACTAGTATGTCTTCTAGTTTAAGTTTATTTTCGTTATTATTATCATTAATTATATAGACATCAAACACTTTGCATCCTTTTCTTATGGATCTTTTCATCTGTAGAGCGGAGATCTCTCTAATTGTAACTTTCCTAGGAATCCCTTTTACTTTGAAAGTGTTTCCAACATCATTTGTACATGTAAATTTTTTGTCAAAACAGTTTAACATTACTTTTTGTTTTTCTAGCCAATCCATTCCTATTAACATATCATAGGAACCTAAAGGCAGAATATTCAAATCAGCATGCGTAATGAAATCATTCATCAATAATTCACAATTCTTAATAAAACTAGTAACTTTGCGTTTAGTACCAATGGCTAATTGTACCAACCACGACTTATCAAACTTTTATGGTAGTAATTTACATAATTCAACTATTCTAGGTGATGTATAACTCAAACTTGCACCTGGATCAATCAAAATGGAAATAGGTTAATTGTTTTTTATACCTCTGATCTCGACCATGGAAGTCTGATGGTCTGCTTGTCGGTTTTTCAAAGCAGCGCAAATTTTGGGCATGCTCCCTGCCATGTCTCCAATTGTAATTTCTTCTTGAATGGAGTGAACATTAAAAAATGTGTTTCTTACTGGGCAATCTGTAAAGTAATGTGGCCCTTCACACTCCCAACATTTTAAGGGTTCTTTTTGTGCAGTGTTTTTGTTAAAAACGGTAGGAGGTTCTTTTACTGTAGAATTATGTGGTTAAAAACTTTTGTAGTTATTACCTTCAAACCCCCTATAATTATTTCCTGTGTTTTTGTGGAATTTATTATGTTTCTTTCTTGGATCAAAATTATTTTTCCTTTTATTATTCCAAGTTGGTACACTTTCCCTTTAATTTTTGTTTTGGTCATAACAAAATTTTTCCTTTCTCATTGCTTCATCTAGAGTCTTCAGATTATCATACTCAATCTCTTATTTGAACATGATAGGAAAACAACTGAGAAAACATTATATTTTAGGTTTTTCATCAATTATGTAAGGTACGCAACGAAGTAGGCTCATAAACTTACTATAGATCTCTTTCATAGTCATAGATCCTAGCCTTAACTCATAAAATTCTTTGGCCTTCTCTTTGTAGTATTGTTCTGATAAGTATTTTCTTTTAAAATGATTTTTAAAAGTCTTCCAAGTTACATATCTTTCCTTTATTCCCTTGACCTTCTTTATATCCTGCCACCATTTATCTGCTTTTCCAGTCATATTATAGATGGCCATTTTAGCTTTTAGTTCGTCAGAATAATTGTATATTTGGAAATACTTTTTCATTCCTCACAACTGGACTTCCACTTCTTCGCCTTTTTCAATTTCCCCATTAAATATTGGTGGTTAAATATTTAAAAACTCCCCATAGATTTCCTCATAGGGTCTGTATTTATGTTTCTTTTTATTATCATTGCTACTTTCACTTGAGTCTTGTTGTTTTCCTGAGTGATGTTTGACTGATTCTTCATTCAAAGTTTCATTTGTATGACTAGAAAATTCCATCTTCCTTCCCTTACGTTCATAAGGTGCAGTTTTTGGCAGTCATGTTCAAATTCCTTATTCTTTTCTTTTTCATCGCTATGTATTTTAGCTAATAGAATAGTATTTAATTCTTCTTGAGGTTTTAGGATTCGTTCATTATCTTCTTTTACCTTTCTTAGCTCTGATCGAAGTTATTTCATAGTTCTTACAAGTTTAGATTTATTATCTTGACTGCCATTTAATTCTACCCAGATCTCCCCATCCCTTAAATTACCCTCTTCATTATTTAAAGGATTTTCCAGGTGGAGTTCTTCTTATGCAGACATCTTTGCATCTGCCATGTTTTACTGCAAAATACTATTATCCTTCTCTTTCTCTTTTGTAAGTGAATTTAAGCTAAAAATAAAGTGAATTAGTTTTTGTGGTTTGTTTATTAGTTTAAGTGTTGAGCCGATTCAGGCCTAGTGTTGTAACCGTGCTCTGATACCATTATGTAACACACCTCAAAATCATAATTTTTTTTGTTTACATGCATAGTTTTAACCATCATTTACTAGCAGATTACTCATTTGCAAGTTATTAATATACTTATCATATTTGTTATGCGAGGTTCTGCTGGTTGAGGCAATGGCTCGCTCCTTACGAAACATTCATCCATTCCCATGCAAGTGATGTACTATGTTTACTTGTTGTATTTTGGTTATTTTTATGAGGGCCTTACTTGACCTAAGGCTTGGGAGACTATTCATAGTATAGACCCCAACCCTTATGTAATAAGTTTGTTAAGTGTAACTCAAAGTCCTTAGGCCTTACCATAGCCTAAGCTATGGTATGTTGTGACCCTCCCCTTAAGTGCAAAGGCTTGGGGCTTGTAAAAGCATATGGTACTAACCATATGGTAATCCTACCTTATAATAATACAAGGTTTAAAGGTTTATGAATACAATGTTGTTATTTGGAATTATATCATATTTTCTTGTTTATGGCATACCCTACCCCAAGGTTTACGATGTAATGGTTCTTGGCATAAATAAAAGGTTTGGAATTATATATGATATATGCCATGGTTCATACGATATGTTATAATGTTTGAAAGGTTTGGGTTCTATCACATGGTTTGGAGTTGATGAATCTGTATGCAATGATTAAGGCCTATCAATTTTCTGGCCATGTCCTGGCTGCGAGTTGACAACGCAGCTTCTAAACTTCATCTCCACCATCCATATGTCCAGTTTTGTAGCTAGGGTTTAAACAAAGGTTTAATGTGTTTGGGGACTTGTCTTAACATTCATTTGGTTTTTTTGTATTTTGGGGAAAGAGAGAGCTGAGTTCTTCTCTGTTTGAGGTGGAAACTTTTACTGGGTGTTTGGTTTTGAATGCTAGCGAGAGTCGAAGCTCCACTCTGTAATTATGGTGATGGTGTATGTGTTTCTAGTTTAAAATTTTCTAATGATGTGGTGTTTTAAATCTTCTGAGGTGTTCTCGGGCTCCCAAGATTTCTCCAGCGGTCAGCATTGCAATGTGAACGCCTCAATGAATCTTGTCAATACTTTGACCACACAACTGCTTGTTAACAGGTGAGAATAAAACTCTGTATCCTTTCTCTGTATTTTTACTTGGGAGATAGCCAATGTTTACAAAGTTTTACTGATACGCTTCTTATGGTTGTAGGAAGAGGAGGGATAAGGGTACTCTAGAGGAGCCGACCCCTGGCCCTCTCTGAAACACACCCAAAGTAGGTTAAAAATCATTACCGTTGTTTTTATTTTAAGTTTAAAAATGTTTAACACATTGCTTTGAACATAATCCTGCAATTGTTATAGGTTGAGGCCGTTGGAGAGGGAGGCGATAAGCTCACCTTCTCCCAGGACTGTGTTTTTAAACGCCCGGGTAAATTCGTGCTCAAAACCTAATTATTAAAATAATATTTGTTATTATTACGGTTTCAAAATGATACCTACTATCTAAAACCATAAATCGTTGGTTTGTAGGTCACGCTGGGTATGAGCATGGGGTTGAGGGTGGTAGACACAACCGTATTTAAGATAGTTTCTTCAATTTGATTTCCAGTGTTTGTAGAAATTAAACCCTTGGGGTTTACCCTGCACATACTTGCATCCATTTCCTCGACAATGTTTCTAGGTGCTCTGTATTTGTTCTTTGATGTGATTCGGGTGCCATCACTGATGGACTTACCCTAAACTCTTATCATTTTAACAATGGTTCTTAAATACATAAGGTGGAATTCATATCAGATGGTCTTACTGCCACTTTTGTGTATATGCTGTAGGTTAATTTAAGGGATAACCTAGCCTCTGCGATTTTTGTTATGTGTTTTACTTTTAGTTTAAGATGGTGCCATTTGGTTTAAAAATTCAATAGTTTCCATCTTCGATGGTATTATGACCATGATCATAGTAGTTGATTTAAATATTGCAATGCATCCTTCGTTTGTAAATATCATGGAGATGATTACATTCTGTAATTTGGTTTTATCTTTTGCGTAAATGATGGTAGCCATTTAGATGGACTTATGTCCATATCTTTACTTTACTTAGCATTCGTTGATAAGTTAAGGCGACCTGTACGGTCTGCGATTACTTGTGCAGTAGATAGCATCCTTTTTGCTACAGCCCGACTGCCATCAATAATGGATTTAATATCAGTCCTTAGGAGAAATGAGTATTTGTTTCATGATTGGGTTTTGATGTGGAAACCACAGTTGTAACAACTAGCGTACATGCTTGTGATTTGATTTAAATATATCTATATTTTATTTATTTCATGGATCTATGACTGTTTGTTAAGATCTTCGATCCAGTTATGTTTTTCTCATGCAAATCCAAGAAGGATTGTTTAAGTGTTTGCATATATTTGGTCATGGAGATAGATAAAGGATATCGACTTGATTTCTTAGGATCCGTCATATGTAAACTGGTTTTTATTTATACTTTTCATTCACTTATTAATTACTGTGGATCTGCGATTTGTATAGTTCTCTAATTAATTACGGATCCTTGATCCGAATGGAAGTAAATACATGTAGATCCATGAGGGATCAGTTTATGATTTTATTATGTAAATAGTTAATTAATTTGGATCCCTTGATCGAACATATCTGTATAAGATTGTTTATATTTATCACATTATAATCGTAATGTAGGGTTAATCTGTATGGATTGTTTGTAACATATATACTATATATTATTAATAATAATCTTATACTGGTATTCTAATGTAATTCTACATGTGTAAAGAATTAGGTTATATAATTTGACTATATATATAGTATCGATATTTTAAAGATTGAAAATATGATATATATATATATACACACACACACACACACCTTACTCTGTTTAAACATGAGGTAAATAGATTTATACTAACATGATTAGAGGATCTAGTTATTCTACATACTATTAGTTTCGATTTACACACTAAGAAATAAATATAGTAAGAGAGTGCATAAATAAATTAACTAAATATCTCGCATAGAAAGAATTTGATATAGTTCGAAGCATGTCCATTAAGTACAAAATTCGATTTCCAGCACATAATCTGTAAAAGAAAATCCTGACTCGGGTTTAGATTCATGATCTAAGAAGCTTTCCTAGTAACCATTTAACATTATAATCAACATAACTAAGTAGAAACTTGATAAACAATGTAGACTAATTGATGCATACTAGGTTATACATTATTCATTTAGATCTAGAATAAAACATTCTACTGTAAATTAAAAACATAGAATAAGAACCTAGCACCACTATTGGAAAAACAAAAGTGGAAAAGATGTTCCTCCCAACCAACTCCCAGAGCAGCCAAGTTACATTCTCCAGAACCCCCGAGCATGTTCGTTGAACCACAAGAGAAAAAACCTTCAATGCGCCATCTCTTGCATTCGCAGATTCAATCCATGTCCAATGCTAGCCTCATGTTGCTCATGGACATACTAATATATAGTATTTTGCCTAGGACTTGGTCATTTATGAGCCTCCTTCTCTTTAGCACTCAACTAGGAGTTGTGACCTAATTTTTGGGGATGATGCCTCCTACATCTTGATTTCTCACTCAGTGGCTTCAACCACTTGTCTTTTCCACTTGTGGGTCAACAAACACTCTTAACAACTGTTTCCAATTTTGCCCCCCTTCAGCATATTTTATTAAATAAAAATGATTAATTACAAAATGTTTTATTTTTGACTTTTTGTCAAAAATAATAAAAATAATAATTAAAGTATTTTTCAGTAGAATTAATAATAAACTATTAATTTCAGGTGCATTACAGAAACATCCTACTGTAAATTTAAAACATAGAATAAGAACTTGGCACAACTGCTTGGAAAAAAGAAGTGGAAAAGTTGTTCCTCCCAACCAACTCCAAGACCAGCCAAGTTACTTACTCTAGAACCCCCGAGCATGTTTGCTGAAACACAAGAGCAAAATACTCTTAATGCGCCATCTCTTGCTTTATCATATTCAATCCCTGTCCAATGCTAGCATCCTTCTTACTAATGGACATATTAATCTATAGTATTTTGCCTAGGACTTGGTCATTTATGAGCCTCCTTCTCTTTAGCACTCAACTAGGAATTGTGACCTGATTTTTGGGGATGATGCCTCCTACATCTTGAGTTCTCACTTAGTAGCTTCAACCACTTGTATTTTCATCTTGTGGGTCAGCAAACACTCTTCAACAGTTATTCCACTTATGTCCCCCTTCAGTATATTTTATTAATAAAGAATAATTCATTACAGATGTTTTATTTTTGACTTTCTATCAAAAATAATAAATAAAGTATTTTCAGCAAAAATTAATAATAAATTATTAATTTCAGGTGCATTACATTTTGGTATGTAAAATTGACTCTTTAGGTATTACCCATTACATATATGCTCATGTTGAAAAAAAGTATTACATATTGAAATTGTCTAAAACCACAACACTTTGCATTTTTTTCCAGTGAGAGTTTTTAGCATAGTTCCATTATTTTTAAGGTGAAAATTCTAGGCGTGACATAGTTCTAAGGGTATGGTGGCATAGTTCCATTGTGGAACTCTCTGCCCTGTGGTTTTGGCACATTTTAAACCGACCAAGATGCTCGAAAAATCGAGCAAAGTTCCACATCTAGTGGAACTTTGGCTGGATCAAATTGTCTTGTTCCGGCCCGAAAAGTGAAAAGTGTTGCATTTTTAGACAACCTCTTACATATGTATTGTTATCCAATAGTGGTGGTTCATTTTTACCCATTTTTCTCCTTGATATTTATCCATGTTCCCAAACCTTTTTTTCCTCGAAATTTTTATGACATATACTTTAGCATGTTCTCTATCTAAGCATTTTTTTGGATGTGTGGCTAATCCAAAATGATGCAATGTCAGCCACAAAGTTCCAAGTTGCCTAGTCCTAATGTATTTTAGTGTATTTTTGAGTGGGACCAATAGGTGAAGATTGATGTGACTTGAAGTGGATGTGACTTAAAATGAGATTTAAAATTTAAAAATATTCATTTTATTTCAAAATGTAGAAGATTTTTTATGATAAATAATCTTAAAGACATGAAAATATTTACAATGAATTGTACATAAAGTAATTTCATGAACCACTTGATTTATGGCTTTTCTCGAGCTAAATGAGATAGGGTGGTTGGATGTTCTCATCGACAACCCTCCAACACTTACCTAAAAAAATGGAGAACTTCTTCCAATGCTAAATGAAGTTTTTCATATGGTAACTACTTTTTTTGAAGTTTGAGGTGGGTGGACACCATTCCCTATGCCCACAACTAGTTGTCACTCCACTATGAGCTCCTATTCATTATGTTGATCATTTTTAATATTAACCTTCATTAAGCGATATATGTGAATTAGTCTTGAATTCCCTGTCATGAATTGATATTGTGGTTGTAATATTTATTTGCATGCGTTTTTTGTTAAATTCCTTTTAGATGTGGATATTATACTTAATGATACTCGAATGCCGTCTGTGATGGAATCACTGCCACGTAAAAGAGTCGATGAGATTCAGTTGGTGTTTAAGAATATGTACCTGTAGATTTGATTTTGATTAATAATTATGTACTTGTAAACTTTCCTTTCTTATGCAATGGCTGCCATCCTTCGATGGTATTACTACCATACTTGGATTTGGGAATTCGCTGCTGCGAATAATCAGGGGCTTGAAAAGGATAATTGGAGCATTTATTAACTTAAAACTTAGCCTTCGGTTGGGTTGGAACCAAAATCTAATTTAATGGTTGCCTTGATTTCGGTTGTTAACTGTTAGTTTAATATTAGATAGGATATTTGTGATTCTTTAATTGATCAGTTAGATATGTTATGATTACCATAACTGGTATAATTCGTTAATTGTATAATATATATATTTGTATGTATATAAATATAGGTAGTGATTCATGATGGATTCTGATCTAACATTCTTGATTTGTAGAATTTGGATTTGTAACAGAGTTTTTAAAATAGGATTCATTTAATAAGTTATAAAATTAATAAGGCCTTTCGGCTCTCGACCATATTCTAAAATAATTGTTGATTAGTTTAAACAGTAGAATTATCCATCGATAAACAATTTTGAGATAAAGTATCTTTGCTTGTTCGTAATCCTCGATATTGATCTCGGATATGTTTAAGCTAAGATTTTTAACAAACCTTTCGGTTCTTAGTTGTTTAAGGAAAAACTATGGGTAAAATCTTTCTAAGGTCTTTCAAATTATTACAAAGGTTGATTCAGTCTTAATTAAAGTTATAATATAAGATGAGCGTCTATGATAATTAATAGATTTACAGTAGCCTTCAAATTACTAGTAATTATAATAATACACATGACTAGCAATCTTTGTTTCGGGTATGGATTCCCAATCTGAGATACATTAATAACTAATTCCGGTGTTTTACAGGCATGAATAAAATACAGGAAAGAAGATCTAGTTTATAATAGGAATGAATACTGAATTCTAACAAATCTAATTCCAATTTAGATACATGATAGATATTTGTCCTATACAGATGCATAAAACATTTCTTCCTAAAAGAATACAGCTGTGATTCAAGTTAAGATAAACATCCTACTGTAACTAAATTTAATGAGTTAAGAATAAGAAAAGGAACCTCACACCACTGTCGGAAAAACAGATGTAAAAGTTGTTTCTCCCAACCAACTCCTAGAGCAACCAATTCACTTGCTCTAGAACCCCCAAGCATGTTCGCTGAACCACAATAGCAAAATCCACTTAATGTGCCATCTCTTGCATTATCAAATTCAATCCCCGTCCAATGCTAGCCTCATGCTTGCTAATGGACATACTATTATATAGTATTTTTCCTAGGACTTGGTCATTTATGAGCTTCTTGCTATTTAGCACTCAACAAAGAGTTGTGACCTGATTTTGGGGAAGATGTCTCCTACACTTTGCGTTCTCACTCAATAGCTACAGGCACTTGTCTTTTCCTCTTGCAAACACTCTTCAACAACTATTTATGATTTATGTCTCGTCTAGTATCTTTATTAATAAAAAAATAATCCATTACATTTGTTTTATTTTTTACTTTTTTATCAAAAATATTTAAAATAATAAATAAAATATTATAACAAAATTTAATAATAATTTATTAAATCATGGTGTATTACACTAAATTTAAAATTAAAATACATCTATACTAATTAACATTAAAATGAAGATAGATTAGGAGGGTAGATTGATTTATTGAATTTAAAAAATATTTTTTATTATTATTAGTAGGATGTTTGAAGTGAAAATGTATGAACGTAGTGTCATGTTTAAATGGTTTCATCATGTTAAAATAAGGTGATAGAGTTGTTTTTATTAACATTTAATGATTTTTTTTTTAATTCTAATATTTTGATGTTTAAGTGTTTTTTTTTTATAAAAAGTAAATTAATTCATCATGTTAAAATAAGGTGTTAGTGTTGGTTTTTTTAAATATTTAATGATGTCTTTTTATTTATTTTAATATTTTGATGTTTAAGTGTTTTTTTATAAAAAGTAAATTAATTAGAAAATAAATTTGATTTAAAGAAATCTGAAATTATATTTATATATATATATATAATTGAAATGAATTTATACTTATTAATATTAAAATGAGAATGGATTATACTAATAAATCAATTAAATGTTTTAAAATATAATTTATTATTATTTTTTATATTGATGTCATGTTTAGATGATTTCACGTTGTTAAGGTAG
>LPNX011230889.1:0-10909 GCA_001517045.1 Pseudotsuga menziesii | reverse complement strand
AATATATTAAACCCACTCACAACTTAGGATAAAATAATTAATCATTATTTGATTAATTATTCACACACTAGCTTAATTAGTTGGCATCCACTTGCACCTTAAAATTAATACATGCCATCTATATCCTAGGAATGATTTATTTCCAATTTTGGGTTGATCTTGACCACCTTTTGACCATCCAGAATTAGTATACAGGAATTTATAGCAGATTCTGCTTTTTCTGCTTTTCCTACTTTTCTATGGATAAGATACAAGCTAGTCAACTAGGAAACTGGGAGCTTTTGTTTCCAACTCATCCTCCATTAGTTTTTCTCCATTTTCTAGGATTAGCATGTTTTTTCCATCTCCTTGACAAATCACTCATGCTTTTTCCAACTCGTGAGGTCCTTGATAGATTTGAGAAGTGCTTTAGCCACCTATGGGGGTTTGTTATATTTTGGTAAGTCAGCCTTTTTGAGCTTTATGAGTTGTTTCCATACAATTTGATTTTCCTATGAGGGATGTACTATTTATGTAAACTATTATTCATCATTATTCAATGGAAGGATACACACCAATATTTATCTCTTCATTCATGTGATTTAGTCTCTTTTCTTCTCTCTATTTTTCCTGTTTATGCTTGTGATACTTCTTAGTACCAAGATATATTTCCTGTGTTTCTTCTTAGCATCATTGCACAAAGTATTGATCTATTATTTCTACAGCTGGATGAAGCCTCTGCCACTGGTTCACCTTGACCCTCCTTTGGTGTAGGTGATGGAAACTCCTCATGTCCTATTGCAACCTGATCTGCTAGGTTATTTCCCTATTCCTCTTCATCCTCAGAATCAGAGTAAGGTAGGTTGAGGATATTTTTGTCTGGTGTTGAAACCTCCTCTACCTTTTTGTTGAAATCTAGGTTCCTCTTGGCCTTCTTGGTCTTAGGAGCTAGAGAGGCTTGATCCACTGTAATTGGAGAGATGGTCCTCCTCTTCCTCTTACCACTTCTGGGAGTGGAGGACTTTTTTTAAGAAGACTTCCTTTTGTCCTCTGGCTGCAATTTTGTCTCAAACTCGTTCCAAAACAGGAATTATGTCCAGGCCACATTCCTTCTTTGCAGTAGTTCAAGGACAATTAGATCAAGCCATGATGGGATAGCTTTCCTGCAATCTTGGTGGGCTTGGATTTAACTTGATGGGCCATTTTAGTCAGGCTTTTATATAGGTAAAAAGGCAAGTTCAGGGAACTCTTGCCAATGAAATGGTATATCATTACCCTATTATACCTGCCCTCACAAGTTATGTAGACGAGAATTGCCTTCAACAAGTGTTGCGATTTTTCCTCAAGCCAGGAAGTAGGAATGCTCTTCTTCTTTACAATGTTCTTGTGCTTAGGCTTCAGGTAAGACCTGAATTCTACATCCTTTGTGGTTGTGGTTTTGAACCAGCTTTCCCCAGTCCTTAGGAGCTTTGTTAATTCTTCTATCAGAGCCTCATCCACCTGGAATTCTTCTCTTCCAATCATTGCTTTCGAGCCATGAAAGGAGAGAGAAAAGGCTCCTGCCACTTGCTAATGGGATCCCTGAATATTTTTGCAAAACCTATAGCAGCCTAAGTCTTTGAAAAGATGACATACCTCTGGGTGTGATTCAAGGTAGCCAATATCACCCAGTTCCTTTATTAGGGCAAGTCCTCCTCCTTTCTTCGTTTCCTAGATTGTTCTTTTGTACCTGCAAAATTGAAAATTCAAACCTTGGAGAAGGAAATTACAGTGCTGGATTCAGGGGATCTTGGCTAAGTGAGGACGCATGCAAGAAATGTGGAATGAATTAAGGAGGGGGTGCTGATTTTGAGGGAGCTGGCTGGCAATTACGATTTGAGCAGGGTGACGGTGTATTTTGATGAGACCCGCAAGCTATCTAGTGCCGTAACCATTCAAAATGGAAACCAATTCTTCGTGGTGGTTTGATCATAGACATGGGACAGGTGGAGGGCAGAGAGGGTTTGGGTTTTCATAGGTCACTTCAGTTTCATAACGACCACTCTTACCAACTCATGATTTATTGCAGGTCCTATCTTTTCGGCGGTTAATGGCTTGATAGTGGTGCTCCTTATGCTGCCGTTTGCTGAGTGTGATGGATGCGCCAATCGTTTTAACTTCAATGCGCTTTCTGTGGCTAAGGTAGCCCCGAATTCTATTTTTAAGCTGCCAAAATTTGGGCTTTTCGGTGGCTAATGAATAGTTGAGATGATCACATATGCCACCAAAAGCTGAGCTTCGAATATTTTATTAGAAAAGAGATTCAAAAGTGTTCCAAACTTCATTAAACACCTTAATATTTCACAATGATCCTTGAAAACCTTTAAAAAAGTTTTTTGACCTCCTATCACTACACAAGATAAATCTTCTAAGTCTAATTTATTGAGGACTGATTTATTTAGGAGATAACATCTGGCTCCTACTCGAGGATGGAAAACTCCCTGTGAGGTTCCAAGAACCACAGACCAAATGCCTTTCCTAAAAAACAAACACTAAACCTATCTTCTAGTGTTCCATTGGTTATGGAGTTATTTTGCAAAAACAAAAACTAAAAATGATATTTTACAATGACAAGGCTTTGAAGCCTTAGATGAAATAGAGTTTCAAAAATCACCCATTGACTGGGCCATCAAACACCTCCTCACCTTCTAGACTTTGCAGTTTGAAAGTGTTTTTATATTGTACTTGAGTTATCACAAAAGGTCCTATCCATAGAGAATCAAATTTTCCATGCTTTGCCTTGTCCTGCCTGACAACATCCCATTTCAGAACCCAGTCTCCAACCTGAAAATTGTCCACCTTTTCCTTCTTTTCAAAAATACTTTTAATCTTCATTTGGTAAGCTTCTGACTTCTCCACCAACTGTTCTCTGACTTGATGTAGCTCAACCAAATCAAGCATTCTTCTTACCATGTCATTTGGTTCATTTTGTTCCTCCTGAAAGAACTTTGCTACTGGTAGGACCAGCTGGATGGGGAAAATAGCATCAGTACCATAAACCAACTTAAAAGGAGAAGTCCCTATGAATTTTTTGTTGGTCACTCTGTCAGCCTAAAGAGCAAACTTTAAATTAGAATCCGAGCTCTTCTGATTCTTCTCCAATAGTTTTCTGATGATTCTAACTAGGCTCTTATTGGATGACTCAGTAAGGCCATTGCCTTGAGGGTAGTAGGAAGTAGAATGGACCAATTGAATCCCCATTTACTCACACATGTTAACCAATGCATCGACTTTGAAATTTGGTGCATTATCAGTCACTAGCCTTTCTGGGAAGCCAAATCTGATAAATATGTTTTCATATACAAACTTCACGATGACTTGGCGAGTAGCATTCCTTGTGGGGACTGCCTCTATCCACTTGGTGAAATAATCAGTGGCTACTAGGATCCACTTGTGCTGACCACTTGATGAAGGATTAATCTCACCTATGAAATCAAGACCCAATTGCTGGAAAGGTCCATTCACTACAATAGGTCTAAGGGGCAAAGATCTGAGCTGCTACTTTCCCATGAATCTTTGGCATTTGTCACAAGCTTTCACAAAGGTACACACATCAAAGAAAAGAATAGGACAATAGTAACCAGCCCTTAGAATCTTGTGGGTTGTAGTCTTCCAGTAATGATGGCCTCCACATGTGCTTGAATGAAACGGATGCATGACTTGAACTGACTCTTCTTTATCTAAACATCTCAGCAAAATACCAGAAGGATCTTTCCAATACAGCAAATTTTTAATTATGCAAAATTTAACAGACTTAATCTTAAGAGCCCGTGCTTGAGTTATGCTAAGCTCAAGGGGGACTTCTAAATTTTGCAAAAAATGAGTAATACCTGAGTACCACTCACATGAATACAAGTTATCAGCCACCTGCTAGTTGTCATGCTGCTCCTCTGTTGCAACCTCTGTCTGCAATTTCGTTGAACTTATACCAATGAGATTCATGCCTAATAGATCACAATTTTCTTCAGCCATAAGCTTAGCTACGCCTTGTCCTTTTACTAGCTTGGTGGGCTTTACCTCTATGTCAAACTCAATCAACTTTGCAATCCATTTGGATCTCTTGCCATCAATGTTAGACTGGGTTAAGACATCCTTCACGGAAGCTGAAGGGGCATAAGCAATGACCTTTGTGTGCAGAATATAAATTCTGAAATCTTTCAATGACTTAATGAGAGCATAAGCCTATTTTTCAATAGGATCATACTTCAATTCAGCATCCCTCAATAATTTGTTGAAGAAAGTAATGGGGTGATCAAGACCTTCATCATCTTTCTGTAACAAAACTGCTGCCACTGTGTCATAGGAAACAAAGGAGAATATGTAGAATCCCTTGGTATACTATGGACTAATCAGAGTGGGAGCTTCCATGATAGCCTTCTTTATGGCTTCAAAAGAGTTTCTTGCATGTTCTATCCATTTGATTTCGGCTTCCTTCCTCAACATAGAGGTTATGTGTTTTACTAACTCAGAAAAGTTTGGGATAAACCTTTTGACAAAATTTATCTTACCAAGGAATGTCTGAATGTCCTTTTTTGACCTAGGTATGGACAACTTCTGGATTGCTTCAACCCGAATAGGATCAATCTTCACACCTTCTGTTGAAACTATGTGACCTAGGAGTTTGCCCTCTTTGAGAGAAAATTGAGACTTTTTGGGTTCAGAGATATCCCAAACTGTCTACATTTCACAAAAACCCTCCTTAAGTGCTGCAAATGTTCTTCATAGTTGTTTGAGTAGACAGTGAGGTCATCAAGGTATATGAGAACAAACTTGTCCTTTAATCCCACAAAGGCTATGTCCATGGCCCTCTAAAAGGTGGCCCCAACATTCATTAGCCCAAATGGTATCTTGCCATACATGAAAGTACCCCAAGGAGTGGTAAATGCAGTTTTCTCTTGATCATCAGGGTCTACAGAAACTTGATTGTAGCCAGAGAATCCATCTAGGAATGACATGACACTAGCTCCTAAGACTCTTTGCAAAAGATGCTCCATCTTGGGTAAGGGATAGTTGTCTTTCTTGGAGCATTTATTTAGGTTTATGAAATCAACACATAACCTTATCTCCCCATTTTTCTTCCTCACTATCACTAAATTTGCAATCCATTTAGAATATCTCAGTGGGATTATGATTTTAGCATTAAGGAGCTTTTTAATCTCTTTCTCAATCACGGACAGTAAGAGAGGACTGATAGGTCTTAGCTTTTGTTTGAAAGGGATGGTATCCTTTTCCAGGGGATTGCTATGTTTGATGATATCTAGGTCATAGGTTTTCAAATCATTGTATTCCCAAGCAAATATATCAGCAAACTCTTTCATAAGACTGCAAAGTTCTGACTTCTTACCAGCAGTCAACTCAGAGGACAAATTTATGAATTTTGGATGATCTTGGCTACCTATATTGTGCTCATGGATAGTGGGGTCCTTCTCCCTTTTCATAGATTTGAAGGGCACATCATTATGGTCAAAGAGCTCTTCAAGAGGTACTGGACCCCGAGGTATATGATTGCTTGGCAACTGAACAATATTGTGCTTACCCAATTTCTCTTTTAATTTAGGCCACTGGGATTCCTCCACATTTAGGTTTTCTTGGTCAATATGCATATCAAAAAATTCATCAACGACCTGGAGAAATTTACTAAGTTCATCATCATTCTCAAAGACTTTCCAAAATTTAACATTATCAGGTAGGGATGGCCTGTACTTGACTTGGATTTCATAGTTCAAATTAGGGGGCATAGGAGGAACGAACATACTAGCAGAGACAGCCAGGGAGTCATCTAGATGGTTCATAGCTCTAGGTATATAGGAAATGTCAAAAAGCATGAAAGAGTCCCTGAGTTTCCATACCTCATCTCTGTATGCCTTGAGCCTGACATTCTTTTCTTGAAAAGTATTGTTCACCTGTTGTATGATGAGATCTGCATCTCCAAATATCTTCAGGAACATGATTCCCATATCCTTAGCAACCTTTACTCCCAATAGCAAAGCCTCATACTCTGCTATATTGTTAGTAGTCTTAAAATCAAGTTTGTAAGGAAAATGAATAGTCTCCTTTGAAGGAGAAATCAAAACCACACCTGCACCTGCTGAGGCTTGAGTACTGGCCCCATCAAAAAACATGCTCCAAACAGAGGTGGTTACTTCCTTAGGTTGCTGATAGGTAGGCTTTGTGAGCTGTATAGGTACTGGCTGAGAATCATCTATTTGAAGGATACATGCCCCAAGGTCTATGTCCACTGCATAGATGGGATGATTTATAGATTTTTTGCATTACTAATGATGTAGGTAAATTGATTTTCTCTGTAAAGTCTCTTCGTTTCTCCTCCAAACATTGGGATTGTAGCATAGGTAAGATCCATCTGTAGGGTACCACCTAGCCTTTTAGTCCATGAATGAGACAAGAGGAGGCCAAACTTGGGTGGGATATCAGTAACTACTATATCCATCACTATGCTTTTTGAGGGCAGCTGGGAGAGGTGTATGACAAGGTATTTTATGAGCCCTAGGCATTTGACTTTCCTAGAGTCAAAAGAGAAAAGATCATGGTAGGGTTTTGTGATGTCGAGCCCAAGCTCATCCATCACTGCCTTTGGCATAAGATTGTGGGATGCTCCCGAGTCAAGCAAACAGTTGTGGAGGATCTAGTCATGTATGTTCAAGGATATATAGAAGGGTGGACAAGACTCATCCAGTTCTTCAACCATAGGACCTAGGGTTACTATGGGCTTATCATCTTACAGGTTCATAAAGTCAACATCTATGGGTGTCCTTGGTTGAAGATATTTCAGTATAGATGACTTAAAGGAGTCACTCTTCATAAGCTCTATCAAGCGAAAAGGGATTTTTAGTTTTTGAATTTCTAATTCAAGATTGAAATAATAGGACAGCTTGTCAGAAATTCTTACCTCTTGTGATGGAGATTTGAGCTGGAAAGGATCATGGGATGATGCCTGCAATGGATCTTGCCACTGCTTTGGAGGAGAAGCCATCTTCTTTGCAGGAGCAGCAATATTTTTAGTAGGAGGAGCAGGTTGCTTTATAGGGACAGGACTCTTTTTTTTGGGAGCAACAATCCTGGACCTCAAATTATAGCCTCCTTTATCATCTGCCTGATACAAGGATTCTTTAGTGATCTGCTCATTGATGAGGGTCCTTATAATCTGATTGTGTCAAGAAAGAGAGATCAACTTCATCTTCCATGCAATTGATAATTTCTTTTGCTTCTCCTTCTCCCTGAGCAAACTCTTCTTCTTCTTCTCACACCACATTTTGGAAAGGAGCTCTGATTCTTTGTTCCTCAGCTGGATTCCTATCCCTTTGAAGGATCTGAGCCTGTGGGTTTTTCCTTCTGTAAGGGAAAATATTAGGGTTTCTAGGAGAAAAGTCATTTGAACCTTTACCCCTTACACGTAGTTGACCTCAAGCTTTAAGTTTAGACATCTCAGCTGTTAAGTTGTCCAAAATCTTGGCCATTTTTTCCATTTTTTTCTCTGATGAAGAAGGACCTAAGGGATCTGGAGATTCCTTCCTCCTGTCCAATTTTCCCTTAATTTTTTGAGATGCAACAATATTAGACTCAACTTCAAGACCAACATCTTGCATGAGTGATAAATAACAAATCTTCTTTCTCTGAGAATAAGACATAACTCAGAATCAAAAGCATTTGCATAAGTGATTTTGGCCGAAGTGTCTGTAGGTTTGATCTCAGCAGGGATCTTGCTGAACATTTTGTTAAATATTTTTGTGAAATTTGAAACAGACACACCATTCTCTCTCCTCAAATTGCTAAATTCTGTGATATAGTAAAGGTAGTCTCTTCTTTCTCCCCAATGCTTCAAAAATATGTCATCTAGAGCTTCTGTTGCAGCTGCAACAATTTTCCCAAAATTCTAAAAAATTTTAGGACCCTCCTCTACTTTGATTTAGGTGGTTTTTCTTCTCGGTTTTGGTCTATGGATTTTTGGAATGTTTTACAGCACTTTGAATTGCTATCAATTGAGCTATTTTTCTCCTTTAATGCTTAAATAATCCCATCTATAATCAAGCTCATCATTGTTTTTTGGATACCTTCAAAGCCTTGCTGAATCGAGAGTTGATCCAATTTCATCTCCCGCTGTTGCGGGTGATTTCCGGTTCTCTGACTGTTGCGGATAATTTTTTATTCTTCACCGTTGCGGGTGCCTTGGGTTTTCTTCATCGGAAGGGATAAGTATTCCCCCGACCGCCGTTGCGGGCGGATCTTCGATTCTGCCCTCCGACATTGCGGACCATCTCGGGTTCTGACTTTCTTTTTCGCTCCGACGTGTGTTTTGGTTTTCTTCCAGCTTTGTATCGAAGCGCTCTTCTATTGCTCCCTCCTCCGTTGCAAACGGTGTCATATTTTGAAAGTCCGCCATTACGGAGGGTCTCAAGATGTTGGGCTCCCTAGTCGAGAGCCCGCCATTGCGGAGGAGTCCGAGTTGTTGGCTCCCGATCTCGATCCCCGCCGGCGCCCGATCATCGTTATTTTTTCCCGCGCTACGGATGAGTTGAGGATGGTAACTGTCCGCCATTGCGGAAGGTCTGGGGTTCTCGCCACCCGACTCAGATCCGTTTCCTGCCTGATACGTCATGTCACACGTGTGACTTTTTTATATATACAGGGACGGGATTTGGATTTTTCTATTGTTGTTTTGGGCCCGAGCTGTCGTTTTCCCCTCTGCGCTATCGATTCCTCTACCCCCATGGACTATCGTGCCGGTGTTTGCGTCCAGGTGTCAATTGGAAGCTCAACCGTCCTCGCCCCGTCAGCTTCACGTCATTACCAGGTAGGCCATTCTTGCCATGCTTTGTGCCTTTCAGGATTTGTAGGCTGCGGTTAGATGTTTTAGGAAAACCCTATTTTACATACGTACAAGGGTTCACCGCCGTTTTGGTTTGCCGTAGTCATTTTCCTTTCCCGCCCGACGTTTTGCACCCGCGTATTGAGATTTGCCGTTAGGTTAACTGTTTGCGTTTTGGGAAGGGGGGCGTTTTCTTTAAGACTCGCATTTTAATCATTGTTGACCTCGGCCTATTTTTTTTGCCCCACGCGCAGTGTATGAAGGCGCGGTGCAGGCGGCCGTTACGCCTCCTGCACCTAGCGTCCCCCTTATGATGATGAGGCCCAAAGAAGTTTTACGGTGGTTTTCTGGTGGTCGTATGTTTCCCCCTGCTGGTGTTTTTCCCATTTACCCGGTTTCGAACCCCAACTTCTGCCCTCGCCGTCCCGCACAGTCTGTCGTCTTTGGCTGTCTGAAACCCTAGGTGGCTATGAGGGCTGTGTCACTGTAGTGTTTGCATTTTGGAGGTAGCGGGTACAGTGGTTCCGATGAGAGCGTCGTATACCAAAAAATAATGTTGATGCCTGCAGTATATAGCCACACTGATGTAACTATCTTCCCGCGAGCAGCATAGGCTATTGCAGTTTTTACCCTTGATAAAGCCATGTCGTCGAAACGTTTGATATTGGGAAAGATACATTTGCACCTTGCGTTTAAGATTCATACTTGTGCTTTATGAGTTGTTATCGTGGAAAAAATGGCATACTGTGAAATAATGTAGATTTAATGCCATCCAAATTATGATTGATCAAGTTTTAGTATCATACAGCAGAAGGACATTGCTCATTATATTGCAGTAGTGGACTGAGTCTATTTCGTGCTGGTAGTTCTGATAGTCAGGACATGGCTGGGTTGTGCATACATGTGTTGGTTTCTTTTCTTGCTTGCACATTAACATAGGATAATAGCACATTGCACAGTATTGCATGCTAGTTCAATTCTTCAGCCTGAAGGGATTATGCCTTAATTTCATTACAGTCATGATACACTTGAGAAAGAATAAACTGCTGCACAATGTTTGCAAATTCGAATTGCTTAATGTCATAATGTTATACATGGTAGGAAGAACTTACAATGTCCAAAAGGTAGAAAAAGAAGGCCCCTATGGTCGAAGAACAATCAGCAATAGAGGTCGTCACACAGACAGAATATATATATGAGGACACCCAATGTGTCTCTGGTGTTGAGCCTGAGTATAAATGGGGTGAGATATACAGACTGATTTCCCGCAGGGAAGTCCCTAACATGGGTCTCGAAGAAGAACCCATTTATGCCAACATAGAAAAATCTGCCATCATGAAGGTGGCTACCAGACCAGAGCTATTCCCATGCTCTGAGGTAATGAGATGGATTCTGCCCCATACAAACAACAACACAATGCTTATAGGAAATGTCGAAGGTCAGGGCTATGCTGCATTTAGCCCTGGATATGTGGCATTGGCTTACCACCTGCCAGAACCTCAAGTCTTTCTATCTAATGATTAGCTGGATAACCTCAAGATGGATTTGGTGGAGACCCTGAGGAGAATGCTCTTGCCGGGAAATCTCTATCGACACAGAACAACCGAGGATTATGATACAGCGAGTTTAAGAGCTCCTTACAGATTTATAGCTCTGATGCTAAATAGGATCTTTGGTAGAGCCAATGGCAGACTTTTCAAATTTAAGTGGATACCCCTTATATTCCATGTGGCGACAGAAGGAATAGTCTTCAACTGGGCCAGCCTAGTATCAAGTAGTCTCTCTTCTTGCATAGCTGCAGCCTTGGGAGGAGGAGAAGCCCGTAAAAAATATGAATTCTATATGAGTTCAATTTTGATAGACTGCATACTATGCAACCAGCCTTTCCCCGGGCTCAAGTCTGTCTGGGATAGGGAAAGAATGCCTGTATATGCAGCTTACAAACTGCTGTGAGCTCATCAGTACCATAGTTATTACAGAGAGGTCTGTGAGCATTTCATTATGCCGCTATACATGCTTATCTTCCGGAAGGAATGTAATTGCATGTCGGAAGATGCTATGCAGGTG
>LPNX011230885.1:0-90716 GCA_001517045.1 Pseudotsuga menziesii | reverse complement strand
TTGAGGACTTTATTACAATTTCATCCTTGGAAACCTTCGATATTTCAGAGCCCAATTGGTTTAAATCATCCAGATGCCTAGAATGATTTCTCTGTAAAGTGAAGAACCAACCAACAATAAAGAAATCCCAACTTGCACGGATTTGACTCCTCTTGGTGCCATTCACCTGCCAGATAATGCCTTGTAGCTCACTAGCAACAACTTGTTACAACTGAGGCTTTCCGAAGGGCAATTTGCAACTCAATCCCTATTATGTTTCACACACTTGTAAATTGTCTTCAAAACACCCCACAAGTTCTCGATATTCTAAAGAAAACTATAAATCATTTATTAATTTCATCACAAATCCAAGAATAGTATCAAACAGTCATAGCCCAAATAGTTATCTTCAATTAGTCCTCCATCAATATCCCATATTAACATACTGACAGGAAAATTTGGTATGTCAAGTTATACATTACAGCCATTATGCTCTCAATGTGGCCCAATAGAGTAAGTATAAAAATATAACAACAGAGAAAGAAAAGGTAGATACTTACATTATTAGAGATGTAGCAATCCCAAATTCGATCATTATGACCAAAAAGAATTGGTCCTGCAATAATATCAGCATTGGGAAGAGTGTGTGGATCATCTATATCATTCACATTGAAGTTGCAAGTCCATATACGGGAACTGCATGAACATAAATGAAAAATAAAGATTTAATTTTCATTTACAAGACACAAGGAAACAACTGTCATTTAGCAAATCATCCAACAGATAAAACAAGAAACTTCTATTGAAACAGAAAAATATCACATGTATAAGAGCTATGCACAAGTCTGGTGACAACACTTACAAACTCTGAACAACAAAAGCAGTACCATTAGCACATGCAAAAAAATTCCAACGATATTGCAAAGTCTGACCGAACTATTGATCGAATCACACATCCTACTTTTAAGCAAAGTATATTTTGCAAGGCTACAAAGGACTGCTAAAGTTATAGTTCAATCATTATGCAACTATTGTACATTTGCATCTGGTCATTTAAACATAACCCATAGGGATTCATCCTGACACAAATATATATTCATAGTTTTTAGTTATATAAATTCCATATAGAGAAGAAGTGAACAACTCCTAATTCAGCCATAAGAATATAAAAAAGCTGCTTCACATCCACATTTACCCAGGGACATGTCCCCAAACCTTGGGTACCTGTAGGCTGTCCCCATAGTTCCCATGTCCTAGGGGACTTGGGGACAAGTTGGGGATGTTCCTGATGTCCTGGAGATAATCTTGGGGATATAACCAACACTCCCATCCCTGGACCATCACTATGTAATTCCCTACTCTGCCACCTTGGATTGTATGTAATTAAATTTTAATAAATTACATGAAACATATACTAAACCTCTTTGTGAATGATAGTTGCTTGATTATGCATAGATATCAATTCACTGATAAAAATTTCCTTGGCACAAAATTGAATCATGAGAACATCCTATAAGGAGGCCCAAGTTCGAATGTCCAAGCTTTAAGATCTTTTGATGTTGATCTTACATAGTTAAACCTACATATCAGTGCATGAGCTTGCTAATAAGTTAATAACCTTCACCTTGAGCCAAGAGTGTTTAAGGTTTAATACTAGCATTGAGGTTGTGTTGTTGATATAGAGGGATGATCATGAGGGCTTCATCAGATTTAGAAGGGAACCCTTAAAAGAAACTTTTCCTACCTGCATGAGCCTCCATCACATGGATCCATTGCCAAATAGGTTGCTTCATTGGAAAGAGTGACTTTTCGTTGCTTGGGATGGAGGGTTCGATAGGAGAAATTAGCCTAGCTGTATTGACTTTTAAGTTTTGAGCATATCTGAAAGAAGCAGACCCAGAGGAAATGGGTTGTCTAGGGAAAATCCCTGGTGGCATGCAGGCTTAACTTTGCCAAGCTTGTCAAAGAAAAAGCTTTTTTCTAGGCTCAATTGTATTCCTTATATTAATACCTCATATGAAATTTATATAGAAGCTCTATATGTATTGATTAATCTATCATGTGTTAATAGTCTATCTAGTTTCAACAATGAGCTTTAGTGATAGATTTCCTTGTTTCAACTACGATGATTATCTCTACCGCTATGAAGTCAACTTCACTAAGGCTACAAACGAATTTCGATACCTTGATATTATGTTGTTCCAGATATGATAGCTGGGAAGCCAATCACAAAGGAGATTGTTGCTTCAAACATGAAGATCGAGCTTAACATAAATCTGATTTAGAAAAATAATTAATATATGATTACATATAACAAAATAATGATAGGGCCGAACGTGAAAATTCTTCTTCACTTGGTCATAGAGTATAAAGCATTTTCTATGATATTTTCCCATTCAATCCTTTTGTCTTGTTTTAATCCAAATTTTTTGTCAATTGAATTGTAAATTGCGAACGAGAATCAATTTGTAACAAGTAAAAAGTTGCTTTTCTATGCACTGATAATAGTTTGATATCAGGGGCATCTTAGTTTTATGCTTGATATTTCAAATGAGTCTTGCATCATGAGAGGGCTATGTAACGTTCCAGAAATATAAAGACAAGAGAGCAAAAATATTAATGAGCAAACACACCTTTTTTTTGTATAGCAAAGATGTAATTACCACCTATTGTATGACTATAACTCTTTGCTGCTTTGCATTTGACACATCAATTTAATCTTCATGGCATGTACAGTGCTCAATTTTGTAATGTGTATATACTTTTGCAGCATTCCAGCTAGGTTTAGAAGTTTAGAACTTATTACCTCTTTGAAGTTCTCAATTATTGGTCTAGTCAACTCTAGTTACCATGTTTGGTTTTCTTTCTTGTAAGGCCAAGCTCAATGCCAAACTGTGAACAAATCGACTGTACAATTCTGTCATACCAGCTAAACGAGATCCTCTGAATACTACTTTCTATTTATTAAAATAATGAAACCCAACACTCTTAATAACAACACATTTGTCCACTCATATTATCAAGCAATATACAAGATGAAACAAGCTCTTTTCGGGCATTGCTGCAGGTAAAACACACTCTGTATATCCCATCGCTTGATTAATAATACTGTCTTCCCATTCCTTACATTTATTCAAGCGATAGACAAGATGCATAACACTTTTCTCTTTCCATCATTTTCAAAACATCCACAAGACATTAACTAAATATCAATTCATTTATTTGTATGAGGATCGTTGTAGGTAAAGGCATGCTCATGGCTTGAGGGTGATGGCCGGTTGTGGTGCATATTGGTGTTTTAGGCTTGAACAAAATAAAGGGATGGTTGTAGGTGACATTCCTTACAACTCTAAACAGAGGAGACAATGCAAATAGGTGTTGTAGCATATGGTTTACGTAACACTCAAGCTGATATGGAAACCAGTTAACAGAGCAAAGATAAATTAAGCTATAGATAAAAACCAACGATTCCAACAAACATATTTTAGTGTTGTTGTAATTGATTTGGTGATTAAAGGTGAGAATACTTCTACGAATTAACAAATGAGTGAAATATAGGTGAAGCAGAGCACACAATAAACAATGCCCACACTCAAACTATGGGCAATTGGGCTATGGATACGAATAATTTGCTGGTGCTTTGCCATGGAGTCCTGAATTGGGCAGAGACAAGTTGCTTGAAATTGAATACTTCATAAGTTTTAGCAGAATTCTGTGCCATAATGTACATTTTGGCCATACAGGGGAGCTATCACAGCTCTTATTGTGAATCCAAATTAGGAAAATTTATTTTCCATATAATTTGTAGGTTATAACTTATAAACAAATCAGAACAAATAACGACCAATTCCAAATATATAATGTATGGTAGTCAAATCAACCTATTGGTCACAAGGAACTTGCTCCGCAGATTCTACTTGGTCATTTATAGTAATAGAATAATAAGATCTAATTTAGGACTTGAATGAAGACTACTAACACAAAACTAAAGAAAATAAAAAAGGCAACAATTGGAAACATAATTGTATAAAATGTTAAAATGCCACCAACAATTTAGGGAAAATGAGCAAGAAGAGAAGATACCATTTGGGACTCAACACTAATGGAACAATGATTTAAAGATAAACGATCATAGTAGAGAAAAGGTGAGACTCGTATACATGATGGTAGATATAACAGAGGCACTCTGGCATAAACCGTAGGTTTGCAGCTTCAACCGAAATGAGAAGATATAGTCCCATATAAAGAATTTTCCGCTGTTGCATTTCCTGTTGGATGTTTGGTAACCTGTAATTCAATAAAAGTTCCCCCCTTCTTATTCTTGTTAATTACAGAATTTTTAAGTATCAAGATCTCAATGAGAGCTAAAAGGGATCAAGATCTCAAAGTCTGTACATATCACACATCTCTTTGTAAATGATTTTATAATCTTTGGTCATGGTTCAGTTACAGAGTTGCAAAAAATTAAATAGTTGTTGGAGCTTTATCGCAAAGCCACAGGAATGATGATTAATATGAACAAGTTCGCTATCTCTGGATAAGGAAAAGAGCACAAGAAGGAATTCCATTGGTTAAGAGAAAAACACTGGCAACTCCAAAAGAAGCAGGGGTGAGGGGTAAAACATATATACCTTTATAGTTGGGCACTTGTAGCGAAAAACCTTTGGAGGATGGTATACAATAATGGCCTAGGTGGGAGAGTAATGAAAACGAAATACCTAAGAGGGATGACAATGAAGGAATGGGTCAGAGTGGAAAGTTGAAATAGGTTCAGCGAGCCTCTTTAGTATGGAAAGCCCTGGTAAATGCTTTCCCCTATTTCAGAAAATGTGTATCTTGGTTAGTGCATAGTTAGGCTGTTGGTGATGGATCCTGAAAGAGCAAGAGTTAGCACTGTCCCCGATAACTAGGATTACAAGGCAAACTAACTTTGTGCAAATAAAATTCAAACAACGGCATTTGCACATAAATAGAAGCCTCAATACTTCAATAAATAGTAAATTAAGCTCAACAGCTAAAAAATACATTTTAACCATGAATACATTATCTATAATACTTATAGGTAATGATGAAGATTTCTGTAAATCATCTTTGTTTGTGTTTTTGCTTGCTGAAGCTTTAATGACTGATTCAACACCAGGCCTGCTAGGACACCATTTAAACTACATGAAAATGAATCTTTTACATAAATTATATTAAAAAATAATTCTACTTAATGTTAAATGCATTCCAGAAATCAGTTGTCATTAAACTGTTTGTCAAAACCTCTACACCAAGAAAACACTAAAACACAGCAACCTACACAAAGTATATCAGCAGTTCAGAGGCTTCAGGTGAAAGGGGAGTTATCTAATGCTCTGATCCATGACTTTTCGCGACTACCAAATACCCTTTCAATCCATTTTGGGCTTTCTCCTTTTCTTAAAATTGGTGGAAAGCCATTTTCAGTACGGGACCATTTGTTCTTCCCCTCAAACTGCTAGATAGAAGGTCAAGTCTAAGATTAACCAGTCGATAAGAGACAATGAATTACTAACTGATGCGCGCATCCAGAAACAAATTATTCCACAAGTCTTAGGGCCAACCACTGAAGTATGTCTAGTTTTCCCCGATCAAGCTGTTGTTTCATATACCTCAACGAAAAGAACCTCTGACGTACCCATAGAAACAGGTCCTCATAGACCCATGAATTAAGGCCTCCCGCAAGATCTGAAGAAATTATACTGTTGGCGAATGCTAGTATTGCTCAGCCATATGACAATGGTGTTTTTCTGTTGTTTTTCTGTTGCGAAGTCTTCACTGATATTGGGGATTTGAGGGTGGAAGCAAAACTCCCACCAATTTTCTTCCCTCCATTTCATTCGCCAACTTACCAATGGAAATGACCCTATTTATTGTACATGAATGGAAACATAGTTATATATGCATAAAATGAAAAATGAGTAATAAATAAATATTAGGGAGGTAGTGTTTGATTATCCCTTGGTGGAGAACTATGGCACTTCATAATGTATGAGAATTAGGATCTTATTCTTCGGACCTTGAGACACCTACTAATTCATTTGAAAGAATGGGTGCATGAGAAATAGTTCAATATTATTGATTAAAACTTTACAAAACTATTAATCATTTTTATTAATTTATAAAATAAATAAATTATCAATGGTTACTTTTATTTTCATATGTGATGCCTTGCGCTTATAGATATACTGTGCAGGATTATGCTTGTGAGCAAGTTATAGTGATCACGTGTAAGAGCATAGAAATAGATAAAAATATGAACCTTATTCAGTACATGATTATAAAATACAAATTATATGACCTTTATGACTCAAAATTTTGAGATATTTTTACGATATAGCTTTTACGATTTCAAATATTTGAGATGTTTTTATTACATGCATGATCATTGCAGTTATTCACATTCTTAGAACTTCAATGGTATTAGTTTAAGTGAATTTGAATGGAGAACTATATTTAATTTTTATATATTAATATCCAAACAAATATAAAGGGGATAAGGTATAAACATGATTACATGCTATACATTTATATAGAAGTGAACATGATCAATTCAAATTTGACATGACGATAATAAAAATCCATTCACAAATATTAAGTCAAGTGAATGACATTCAGATAGACACCTTTTAGTTAAGATTAAAATTGATATGAAGCTTAATATCAATAAAAAATTAGTAGGGAGGCTCCTATTTTTCTTTTATTATCCCTTGCATTTATTTTTAATGTTATAAAACTCTTTCAACAAGTAGTTTTCTCTTTCACTAACCACTGCTATTATAAGCAAACCTTTCTTTTTATTTGGGTGGTGATTCTTTTACTGTGACATCCAGGTGAGATTCAAAATGACCCAACCAATGCTTTACTTGTGAACAAGTGTGAGCTTGTTACTCGACTCTCCTATGGACCTAAGTATGTTTCTAATGAGTAGTGACATGTCTTGACAATATGGTTCTCCTTCATTGCCAATGCATGAAAATGAAGTAGAAGGTATGTGACCACATGGCATGGTATTATTAGGAAAATGCGTGTAATATTGTAATTTTCTTCTTTAACAAATCCAATAGTATGAAATACACAACAACCTATATAAAAATTCACTAGATTGTGTGCTCATTTGAGGTTGTGGGTACCTCTGATTAGTTCGTCTCCATTTCCAAAATAAACATAAACTTTATACCCACTAGCACATAAACATAAACTTTAAGGAAAACATATTTAAATTGAATAAAGAACTAGTTATGCGCCATCGCTTAAGCGACGCTTATGAGCCTAGCCATCGCTTAAGCGACACTTATGACCATAACTTTAAAAAAAAGATTTAACTTTGTGATTTTTGGTAGGTTTAAAAGAAAAAATCCACGTGCCATCGGAAGTAACTGTCGGATTTTGCATCGAAATGTAGTAGTGGTATATACAGGATAATCCCTTAATGGGGATCAGCAAAAATATTTTTTTATAAGATGAACATTTACTGGAAGGTTCTCGATGTCTCCCTCCAGCGTCTGCAACCTAAATGTGCTAGGAACAAGTTTTTCTACAATGATAAACGGTCCCAGCCATAGGCATTGGAACTTAGTATGTTTTCCTTTGTCTTCATGCTCTTTGTCCCATTTCAGCACTAGGTCACCTACTTCCAGATTCCTACTGGCTTCTTTTCGGTGATCGAACCAGCATTTCACTGTCTTCTGATGTTGGTCAAACTTCTTCCTGGCTAACTCTCTTTCTTCTTCCAGCTTAAGCAAGGTATTAATTCTATGTTCCATGGCAAAACATGCTGATTCTTGTACTGACTGGGAAAGCTGTAGAGAAGGTAAAAATAGATGAGGAGGCAGGATAGCTTCTTTATCATATACCAAGAAAAAGGGAGAGTTACCTATTGCAGCCTTGGGAGTCACCCTATCAGCCCATATGGCATTTGATAAAGCATTGTGCCAATTTCTATGATGATTAACCACCGTGCGTTTTATAATTTTGATTAAATTTTTATTGGAAGACTTAGCTAATCCGTTACGCTGAGGATAATAATTAGCTGAATATTTTAACTTTATGCCTTTCTCCAATGCATGTTCTATTAACTTTACAGATGAAAAATAGGTCGCATTGTCAAAAATTAAAGATTCTAGAACACCAAACCTAGTGACAATAAAGGAGTCAAGGAAAGATATAACCTGTTCTGAGTTAACTACTTGCAAAGGGATGGATTCAACCCATCTAGTGAAATAATCAGTGGTTGTCAGAATGTATTTGTGCTACTGTGAGGAAGCTGGTGTAATTGGACCAACAATGTCCAAGCCCCATTGCTGAAATGGGACTTCAATAATGACAGGCTGGAGAGGTAATGCTGCTTTCTTAAGTCTGCCGCCTGCTCTCTGACACTCCTGACATTTCCTAGCAAAGGAATATGCATCCTTAAACAAAGTAGGCCAGTAATATCCATCCTTGAGTACTTTATGTGCGGTGGTTTCTCCGCCAAAATGTCCCCCGGCTGGCCATGCATGTAATTGAGGAAACACACTATCAGCTTCATTCCTTTCTAAGCAACAAGGGAGAACTCCTTCAAAATTCTTTTTGAACAGAATATTATCAATCAGATGATAAGGTGCAGATCTTAATCTCAAAGCCCTTTTGCTACGGGAATCTAAATGTTCAGGATCATTTCCATGCAACAGAAAAAATTTAATGTCATGATACCAGGAATCAGAGGGGGCTAAGAGTGGACAAACTTCCCTTTCGAACAAAAAATGTTCATCGATGAAGTGCAGATCAGATTCAGATACATCTAACGATCCGTCTACTAACTTACAAAGTCCCTGTCCTCTGACAATCTTTAGAGGTTTGATTTCCAGGTCATACTCCTGAAGTGCTGTAACCCAATGGGCTCTCTTTTCACCCAGGTCCTTTTGCACCAAAAGATTTCTGACTGCAGAATATGGCACAATAACCTTGGTGTGTGACTTCAGCAGATAAGGCCTAAAATGTTTTACTGACTTAAAAAAAACAAATGCTTGTTTGTCTACTTCTGTATAATTGAGCTCTGCACCGTTCAAACCGGAACTCGTAAAAGCAATGGGAGCTTCATTGTTTTCATGATTTTTCTGTTTTAAAATAGCAGCATATGAAGAGTCAGAAGCAAACGTATATAAAATAAATGGTCTAGAGAAATCCAGGATTATTAAGGTAGGAGCTTCAGCAATAGCTTTTAATATGTCATGAAAGGATTGTTTCTCTTCAGCAGACCATTTGAAATCAGCATCTTTCTTAATCATTTTCTAAAGGGGTTTGACAATTTCAGTGAAACCAGGAATAAACCTGGAAACAAAATTTATCTCCCCTAGAAAAGATTGCATAGTTTTCTTTGAATGAGGCATAGAAATCTATGCTATAGCCTGTGTACATTCAGGGTCGATATTGATACCTTGTTTTGAAACTACAAAACCGAATAACTTACCTTCAGTAACTGCAAAGATGGATTTCTTGGGATTTAGGGAGATTCCATACTTCCTACAACGTTCAAAAACCCTCCTAAGATGTGTTGGGTGATCAGCTCTATTTTTTGAAAAGAAATTTATATCGTCAAGGTAAATGATGACAAATTGGCCGATCAAGCCTCTGAACGCAATATCCATTGCCCTTTGAAATGTTGCTCCGGCATTAATTAAGGCAAACGGCATTTTCCTGTAGGCATAAGTTCCCCAAGGGGTTATAAAGGTTGTTTTCAACTGAACTTCTTTGGATACTAATACTTGATTGTATCCTGAAAATCCATCTAAAATTGAGAACATTTCAGATCCAGAGACCTGTTGTAATATCTTTTGCATAGGCGGAACGGGATAATTGTCTTTTTCCGAAACCTTGTTTAGATTTCAGAAATCAATGCACAACCTAATATCACCATTTTTCTTTCTAACGGGGACAATATTTTCTACCCACTGCGCATGCCGCACTGGAAAAATTATTCTAGCAGCGAGGAGTTTGTTAAGCTCTTTCTTAACAGCTGGTTCTAGGCTAGGGTGCATTTTTCTCAATTTCTGCTGAAATGGTTTAGCATGTTATTTCATGGGGATGACATGTTGCATGATGTTTGGGTTGAATGTCTTGAGATCGTCATATGTCCAGGAAAAAATGTCCTTAAACTCATTAAAGAGTCGTATGAAAGCTGTTTTTTCTTGGGGAACGCATGTACTGCCCAGATTTACACATTGAGGACTGTGTTCTGTGCCTAAATTTATGACTTCAAATTGCATAGTAGAGCTGTTGGTTTTACAGTTCCTTGCACCTTTAAATTTATCTTTCAAATCATATAATTTCTCAAGTTTAATTACCGATCTATGGAGAGTACTGACCTGATCAAGAGATTCTTCAATTGAACAAGGTTTATGAATTACCGCAAAGTTGTACAGATCTTCATCATGAGTCATTTCATCGATGATTTCATCCTTAAAAGTGTCCTTCATGGTCAAAAATTCGATTAACTGCTCATCATCGTCAAAGACTCTCCAGTTGACAACATTGTTAGGTATGGAAGGCCTGAAAAGCAGTTCAACAGAGAAAGAATCAGCAAGCATCCCTTCAGATGGAATTAACCTTGAAGCGACGTTAGCTAACAGATCTGATTCCTGATTCAAATAACGAGGAATATAATTCATATTAAAAGCTTCAAATGACAATAATAAATTCCACACCTCTGTCTGGTAATTTCTTAGATGTCCAGCAATGGAATGTATAGTGTTACGTACCTATCTAACGATATTTCAGAATCTCCTAACACTACCAAAGCTTTAGCTCCTAGATCAATTTCCTTTTTCAGCCCTTGAATAGGGGCTTCATATTTAGCAATATTATTGGTGCACTCAAATTCCAATCTACAAGCAACAAAGTACCTTTTTCCCTGAGGATCTATTAATAGGCAACCGGCCCCAGCTCCTTCCTTTGACTTAGACCCGTCAAAGTATAGAGACCAAAGGCCATCATTCAGGTCCAAATGTGTAGTGTTTGGAACTCGAATTTCACCTGGATGTTGTGTAAAATGAAAAACTTCTGATTGATGTTCCAAATCTTGGACTAATGATGTTTCAGCCTCAATGTTTCCAAAGAAGGAATCGACCATATAATTTCCCATTATAGTATCAGTGAATAATACTGGCTCGTTTGAGTCATCCAGTTTGGTGACTGTGTGCTTCATATAATGCTCTTGATCAATTCTAATTTTGTTTGGATGACCATTATGAGGTATCCATAGATGTGAGCAGTCCGTTGTAAAATATGCCTTCAATTTTTCAGACCAATCTCTGCTGAGGAATAAGCCATATGCCTCAGGGATATCTGCAGCAATTATGTCAATGATGAAATGAACCTGAGTGTTTGAGGCTAACCTTATCAGCACTTTGTTCAACCTGCCTATCACCTTTACATTAGATCGGTCAAGTTGCACAATGCTCGTATCACATGGTACAGGGACTGCGTTAAGTTTTTTACATACTGAGTATGGCATGGCATTTTTCGAAGCCCCTAAATCTATCATACAATTGTGTACTTTATGATTACAGATTTCAAATGTAAGCAGAAAAGGAGGGGTTGAGGAATTTGATTTCTTACCTATGGACGAGGCATTGACTAAAGATTTTGTTGGGTTGTCTTTGGAGCTAGCAGAACTGTTTTGATTTGAGGAAGATTTGCCATTTTTACCTAAAGAAACCCCTTACATCATTTTATCTCGAATCACAGCCAATTTGAGGAGTTCATAGATAGAAATGTTGGCTCTGATTTTCTTCAAATCTTCAACCAATTCATACTCCAAATCAAGAGATTGTGTAGTTTTAGCATTCGAAGGTTGGGTTTTTGTTTTGGTAGTTGAACTGTCATCTATAGACTTTGTAGAAGGTTCCCCTGAGGGCTGATCCTTCTTACTTCTAGTGTTATATTGATGCTGATTGACATTCACAACAGACACATCTTCATCGTTAGTCAATTCTGTAGTATCCCAGAAGTGACTGATAACTTGAGGAGGTTTATTTTCAGTGTTATTATCAGTGCCTTGGGTATCTTCAGAATTCTGTCCTAAAGATTGGGTTTCACTTCCAGCTGATGTTTCTAGGCTTGAGACTAATAGTTTCAAGAAACTATTAATTTCATCAACATTATTAGCTTCAGATGGTGGAATCTATTTAGCAGCTGTATTTTGAAATGGTCTTCTAAAAGGCTGTCTAGGTGGTTCTTTATTTGGAGTAATTTCAGAAGTACCTTTTTTCAAATCTATGATTTCATTGGATAGTTTCTTTATGACTCTTTTAAGACTGTCCAATTCTAGTGCATCTTGACCCCTCTTCTTGGGATTTATGGTTTTGGAAGGATTCTCAGCCTTTTTGCGAGAAGAAGATGCAGAATCAGTGTATAGCCCAGGGTTTGTCTTAATAGCAAACATGTCTTTCTCAACCTTAATGGATTCATCAAAAGTTTCAGTGAGAGTGGGTTTGGTCACTCTCCTGACAAACATGGCCATTGACACGGGTAGGGCTGAAGTATAAAATTCAATAGTGACATCTTTAGCCGGCCTTGAGGTGGCGGGAATTCTGTTTCTAAGAGTCAAGAATTACTGGTTAAAATATTTAACCTTCTCCTTGGTTTCCATATGGATCCTAGACAACTCTAACACCAACATAGCTGGGGTCTTATCATCTCCAAACTTGTTCATGAAATCCAACTCGAATCCGTTCCAGTTGGTAATAGAACCAGCGGTAAGTGAAAAATACCAAGTCGAAGCTTTTCCCTCAAATGTGTAAGGGAAAAGTCGATAGACTACATCTTCATGTTCAACATCCAAAAGCCGAACTGCTAGCATGAATTTTTTAACATGATCTTCCGCGGGCTCTTTCAGCGTGGGATTGAACTTGGGCAACAATTTCTTAGGATGCTTTGGCAAAGGATGTTGATTACCTGGAACAACAACCGCATCTTGAGCTAACCATGGCATATTGGCATTAGGGTTTTGGTTTAAACCTTCCATGTTCCTTGGTGATGGAGGTGGTGATGGTGGTGTTTGAAAGATGTGAGGAGGTGAGTGAGGCAGTGATGGTGGTCGACTAGACCCTCCTATAGCAGGTGGTCCTGAAGAATATGAGGGTTGATTGGTGCCTATTAGAGGTTGTTGTATTTGATGGTCAGGGAGGACACCTAAAGGTTGATCCTGTTATTCAGGAGCAGACTCAGTATGGTGAGTGCGCGGATGTCTGATTTGTGGAAGAGGAATTTTGGTGGGTTGGATTCTAGTAAGATTTGAATAGGCTCTCGTTAAAATCCTGCGGGATTCATTGATGGCTTGTTTGAACTGATCAAGTTCTTCAGGTGGATGGGCACCACTAGCATTGAACTGATGAATGAGATTTTGAACAGTATCGTTCAACAGAGTCTCATCTAATTGTGATGACTGGAATGTTTGTGGTTGATATGATGACTGTATTTGAGGGGTGGTGGGATGATTAATTTTGTGAATAGGATTGTTTTCATCAGCCATTTGCTTAAACTGAACCTCCTTGTAGCGCCATTGTTGATGTGCCAGAAATGTCACAATTGTCAACCGAGAGGCAACCTGATCCGAAAGTTTTCAAATATTCTCTTAGTCGTTAGGTAGCTACCTCTAACTTGGATTAAGGCCATGTTTCCTTCCTTAAACTACTCCCAACTACAGGAGAAAACTCAAAAAGAAAAACTAAAGCTACTGTTTAACTAAATCTATAGTTTACCTATGAATATATACAACAAACTGTTATAAATGATTACTGAATTAGTTGGTATATTACACAACTAATAATTAGAAATTAGTTTATTTAACCAATTAATCTATGAATGCAATAACAAATAATTAATGAAATATCAACAGATTTGATCAATTTACATAAATTACAGTATAAACACATGTACATTAATAACCAAATTGAAAGATAACTTATCAAAACATAAATGTGACAATCTGATCCAATAGGTTTTCTGTAAAAATGCATAAAGAAAAACTACCATTAACCTAACCTAAATGCCCTATCCTGATCAAGAGCATAGAAAGCATTAACCTGGAATTACATTTGCAAATAATGCTACTGTGCTAAAAATCTTGAAAGTATTCAGAAGAAATTCAGAAACTTAAGTAAGATAACACAGTGAACAAGTGTATCACACACATCATGATGAAAAAAAATCAAATCTACTATGTGACATATATTAGCAAATTAAAACTAGAATAAGTCGACGGTTCAAGATGATGCATTTTGCATAATTCATTAAAGAAGTAATGGAAAAAAATATAAACTGTAGAAAATAAGTGACAAGATCAAACGATATCATAAATACATTTGCATAGTATAAAAACTGTAAATATATATATAGATATCACCAGTCAAAAGTGCTGTAACTGCCAACAAAAAATTGTCTTGAGTCACAGGAAATGATTACAGTGATCTTTCCTCGCCCTTTTCCCAACTATCGAACCCCTATCCAGTAATACATCTTTCCTTTAAATACATTTAATCTCACATGGAGATAGTTCTATAAAACTGGAAACTACAAAATCGAAATCTTAACCAATTTCATTTAAAAATGACAAATGCAATCTGTCATTTTTCGACATGCATCATAATGTCTCGAAATTGGAAAGATTCGATTTATAGCACAAAATCATAAAATGATAAAGGCACTAACAATTTAGTGACACCTAGGAAACAACAAGGCCAACCGATTTGTTCACGATTCCCCAGATATCATCTTCAAAATGAGCGATCCAAGAAAAACACATCAACCATATAACCTGCAGCACTACACATTAAAGAGAACTAATTAACACCTACGCAATAGCAAAATAAAATAAACTACATAATCCATCAATCAAATCCAACCAATACCTGTAACAAAACAACTTGATTATCACTTGATTATAAACTTCAAACCTAAAATCTTCTTAAATATACAATAGTGAGTGTGCCCAAAATATTATAATTTCACAGGAGCATTAAACACTTGTATATTCACACCATTTGTCATATTCTGTGAATGAACTTTGAATTGCATTAAAGTAACCTAAGCATTAAGATCACGCACTTTTTCCTCACTCTTATGACTCTCGTTTTGCAGTTTTAGAACTCTCTGAATCAACCTGTTTTTATGCTTCTTCAGACACAGCAGACATTTATCATCGGAATCAGATTTCTCTTTCATCCTTGTATTCTCGGCTGTCATAGCATCACGATGTGCTACCATTCCTGTTATTTCTTCCTCCATCCTATGTATTTTATCCAACAAACAGTTTACAAATAACGGCTGAACCATTTCACCAATTTGATAGAAACCCGGTAAATTCGCTTCTACAGACTTGTCCTTACCTGGAGGATCGACCACAGGGTCAACCTGAAGATTCTTATCAAACACATGGGGACTGTTATCAGCATGGTTCACCATAGGCTCATGATTAATGTCAAGGCCATCATTAGGCGAGACATGATTCTCTTCTTCGTCATCTATCACAACTGTTTCAATTTCAATGTTCTTATTCATAGAAGACTTAATAGTGCTAACCTTGGCTAACATACTCCTCATAAACCTGCCAGTAGCCTTACCATTCGGCCTTTTTCCCTTTTGTTTGTAGGCATTGTCATTACGTTTCAGCATCACAAGGGATAAGTTTAAAGACTTCCTCATATGCTTAGAAGGCATATGAGTACTAGTATTACACACAGGAGTGGGAGCAGGATCATCGCAGACGTTGGGGCTTACACAACCAACAGGGTTTGACACAAGCTCGTGCACAGGTGAAGTCGGAGCTCTACAAGGCTCTTGATGTCTAACACATTCTTCAGGGTTATTGAATTGACAATGGCAGAATGCCAAGAAGCCATTCTATTCGAGAAAATCATCCCATGACCGATTTTGCTTACTCAGCTCTCTTTCTACCAATATCCTAACTAGGCCATGATGAAACAGACTGTGACCGATGTTCTTCGGCCCCTTTTTAATGGCCGAAGACATCTTGGTCAAACTCCAAACTAAATAATAGGGAAAATTCAAAGGAAAACCGAGAAAAACAACCAACAATCGAAGGTGATAGAAATAAGCCGATGAAAGACGACCCTCACAGGTCACGTATCGATGAATAATGTCTAGAACTGGTCGCCATTATTTCTGGAAATACTTCCACGATACACCAGTTCTGAAGGACACCTTCTGGAAAGGATTCTTCAACATCTATTTCCATTCTGTGACCTCCATCTGCTTGTACTTGAACCAGTGTTCACCTGTCAATGGCAAACCCATAGCCAGAGCAACTGAGTGCTCATCGACCCTAAATTGGAGGTCGGCCACTTTAACCCTAGCATCGGACAACGACAAAGCAAATAACCTGGTCACCTCAGGGTTTGAGTCCGTAAACTTGCGAATAAACGACAACCATCCGACTTCTTCAACCTTGGCTAAGAGTTCAGGGTTTCCATCAAAGAGTTTCATGTCACTAGGTTCAAACCTAACCACCCGAGCCATAGCTGCGAGCACAAATGCACACATTCGCATGCAGAAGAGATACCACAAATCAAAACCTGACAGTAAACTGGAGAGCGAGCATTCAGGATGCAAACCTAGCAGAAAACGCAAGCAATGAAACCCAATTCTCTCATAAACAAAATACGCCATGAGCAAACCTAGACAAGACCCCTATAAACTTGGCATGGGGGAGGGAGAATAATCACGCAGAGCAGTAATCAAGTGATAAAGGAATGATGGCGAAGACTCCAGACTGGACTCATTTTTCCATTATTTATCTGTCCCGATCATCATATAATCACACCGTAAATGAATCGTAGGTGTTGAAAGAACAGGAAGCCACGATGTTGGGCACGTACTGGGAATTGAATGTCATTTACAGAGTTAAGTACAAGTGTAATGATATCGTATCTATCTGCAATCAAATGGATCAAATGGCGACGTGAGTCAAAACAACCATAGGGGTTTAACCTTAAGCATTTAAACGTTGACCTTACCCTATGATGGTTTAAATCTTCGAAGGTGGCGAGCATACGACACGACATCAAACCAACCCCAAACTTCACATGCAAAATTATAAATTAAGATATGGAGCATATTGTAAAGATCGGGATCAAATAATAAAGTTGGACTGCACATGATTCAGAAGTTAAACAACAAGCCTTGGAGATAAAATTTGCATGAACATTGATAAGGTACCAAACAATACCATAATCGACTTTCCAATTTCACAACCTTATTAAATTCGCACATAAGACACAAATACAAATATCAAGTAATAAGTGTTCTAATAAAGCTTATGGTCAGGTTATAATAAAAGGCATGGAAATCAAAATACTCACACTCTAATCTGAAAGGTAAGCCAATTCAAAATAATAATTTCAATGTAGTGATTTATGTTACCTAACCATAATTCACAAAGGTTGTAAAAACATGTAATTTCATTGTTTCAGTAGCTCACGGAATGTGATTGTTTCAGTAGTTTCTGATTCCTTAGATTTGAAACAAGAAATTCAAACATTTCATCAAAACAAAATAAAATTTTGTTTGATGAAATTTGTTTTTTAAAGGCTGTTGGGTATGAGCACAATAGCTCCATATTCTGGAAAAAAAAACCATATGTACGTTGATTTTATTTCTTTCTTGAATTATTAATATAACCAACAGAATATTTTTTATAATAATTTAAATTAATTTTAAATATAAAATAGGTTAAACTTAAATCATTTACCATTTAAATATTTAAGTCATGAAAACATATTTCTAGCAATTCAAGCTATTGGCAAGTTCGATGGAAAGGAAATTTAACATTATTGCACCTCTCATGTCCATTACCTTGATTCAATTCATTGAAATATGTGACATACAATTCTATGTGACTATTCTTTAGTTGTCACCTCTCTTTCATGCAGTGATGGTTTCTCTCCCACCACCAGAATTTCATAATGTGTGCATCTATGCATGATAAGGATATTATTTTGCAAGACACAATAAGGAATGGTATATGTGTCATTGTGGGAACTCATCCCTTTACATCTAAAAATTGGAATCATCCTCTTCTCCTACCAATGGCTATGTATTCTCTCATTTATTCCATAGATGTTCAAGTCATTGTAAGTATGATAGGGAAGACGCTTGTTGATCTTTGGTTTTCCAGGGATTCCATGTTTTCCCAAATATCTATGAATACACTTGAGATGAAATTGATGCATGAGTCTTTTCCTTTTTTCATCATTCAAAAACCAAAATCTGCAACACAAACATCTCCTAAAAATATTATTTTCATAGTTACAAGCATGCAAGGATTGAGAACTACTTTTGTTAAGCTTTCACCAACCTCATTCCCACCCTATTTTGTAACCTTTTATATGGATAATGTTTATGTTCTTAATGTTATTTTGGAGGTTGACTGGATTGAGAAAGAAATTAATCATCTCAATAAACATGCTTTCATATTTAGGTTTATTTTTCCTTTAAAGGCTATTTGAAACAATTCTAGGACATAACATATGATATATCTGATCCCTTTCTTGTAATTATCCTGGTTATTTATCTCAGTGTGTCTGCTCATTTTTTCTTGGATTTTGTTTCATCGAGGATCAAATGAAACAAGCTATATGTCGTTGTAGTTTTTGGGATGTTTCATCGTATTAATGAAACCATTCATCTCTCTCTCTCTCTCTCTCACACACACACACACACACACACACACACACACACACACACAAACACACACACACACACGCGCGTACGCATGCGCGTGCACGTGCACATGTGCACACACATGCATTCATGTGTGTGTCTGTTCCTTTTCCTTAGATCCACATCAAATTTGATCCCTAGATACTTTTATAAATCTCTCTCTCTCTCTCTCTCTCTCTCTCTCTCTCTCTCTCTCACACACACACACACACACACAGACGTGCGCGCATGTATGCATGCGCGCGTGCACGTGCACATGTGCACGCACATGCATTCATGTGTGTGTGTGTTCCTTGTCCTTAGATCCACATCAAATTCGATTCCTAAATACTTTTATAAAACTTTGGAACCTTAGATAAGTAGAATCTATTGGGGTGAATCCATGAAGTTCTTCAATATTTTCTATTGAAATTTAGTAGTGACAAGAAGCAATTTTATACTCGAGATACTATATTTAAATAAGTCAAAGGAAATTCCAAGGATGAAGAGGTAAAAAAAAACTATAAAATAAAGAGTTCGAAATGAATGACGAATGTCTGTATTTAAGAGAATCGATCAAATGTAATGAAGAGGTAGAACAACAAATTACATATAGGAGAAAGTATGGTCGAGCAAGAAAACAACCAAAAAGGTATAGTCCACTTGACCTTTAGTCTAATTTTGTGTTATCTAACATAGATGACAATCCTAGGCCAATAAAGGAAATGATTGACTTGATAGAGAGTAAACTATAAAAAAGGGATATGGAAGAAGAAATAGAGTCCTTGAAGAATCATGAAACATAGGTTCTAGTAACATTACTAATAGAAGGAAGCCAATTGAAACTAAATGGGTGTCCATGCAACAAATCAAGTTGAGACATACAAGGATCAACTGGTAGTGAAAATATATTTCCAAGTCAAGGGAGTAAACTCTACTGAAAATTTATCTCCTCTTTCTATGCTAATTTCTAGAATAAGGATACTAATGTATTTAGTTACAACATTTGACCAGAAAATATAATAGATGGATGTAATGACAACATTTATTCATGGTTATCATGAAAAACAAATCTATATGGACCATCCTAAAGGTTTTAAAATGGAAGGATAAAAAGAGTTGGCATGTAAGATCAAGAATTATCTCTATGGTATAAAATAATAAACCAAGATGTATTATTAGAAGTTTGACATGTATATCGGGCAGCTAGGGTTTTTTAGAGGTCAGTATGATTGCTGTGTGTACGGGATGGAAGTTGGAGGTCGTTTCATATATGTACTTTTTATATTTCGATGACATGTTGTTGGTTAGGAATAACATGGATTTGATAAAGTAGGTGAAACTGCAGTTATCCTCCAAGTTTGACACGAAGGATCTTAGAGCAGGAAATTTCATTCCTTGAATGGAAATTCAGAAAGATCATGTAGGTAGAAGGCTCTGGTTGAGTAAGATAAATTTTTTTGAGATAGTTTTAAAACATTTTAACATGCATGAAACTAGACTGATCAAGGTCCCTATTAATGTAGGAGTCAATCTATCTGTAGAACAATTTCCAAAAACACACGACAAAATAGAGTGCATGTTACATTTTCCATATGCTAGTGTTGCAAATAGGATGGTGTATGTTATGGTACGTACTTCACCCGATGTTTCCCAAGTAGTGGGATTATTGAGTAGTTATATGTCGAAATCTATAAAAGAGCATTGTACCACAGTCAAGTGAGTGTTAAGATATCTACATGGAACGATGGATTATGCAATATATAATAAAGGAAATCAATGTACACGGTTATGTCAATTCAACAAGGATAGAGGAATCTACCACATACAATCAACCAATTTATATGTGTTCAATATGTTCGATGGAGTAGTCAGTTGGATGAGTAGAAGGAATCAGTGCACTCTCGAATACTAAGGCTAAATACATGGAATGCACTCATGCATGTAAGGAAGTTGTTTGGTTGCATAGATTTTCTTTAGATGTTGGTTTTAGACACCATGTTGCTAGGTTGGATTGTGACAGTGAAAGTGAAATATTCCCTACAAATAATTTAGCATATCATTTGAAGAAACGTAACTTTGATGTTCAATACCATTTTGTGAGGAAGATGGTAGAGAATGAGAAGGTGTTGTTGGAAAATGTATACATGGTGAAGAGTGATGTAGACTCATTTTCCAAGTCTGTAAGGACATGCATATTTTTAGTGCAGGGAAACGATGGGATTTTCACCGATACTAAAGTGAACTAAAGTTTTGAATCTCCTGCTTATTCAAAGATGAAAACAAGTGGGACAATTTTAGAATTTTATTGTCTTTACATGTAAATCAGGTGGAAAGGTCGATAATAAAATGGTATAAGTCAACTATAGTAGAAGGTGATAGCCTATGGAAGTATGCTAAGATAACCAACCGGAATAGTTTTTTTTTGAAATAAAAACAATTGGTCAACATGAAGTTGACAGAATGACTAGAAGCTCAATTGGAAATCAAACAAACTTGGCCTAATCAAGTTGATTGTAAAATTCTATCTAAAAGTGGTCGGGAAGCTATGGATTGGCATTAATGAATTTTTTGGTATCGCTTCTATAAATAAGATGTAAGGACTATGCATGATGTACTGTAGTATACTGCTAGTGTAGTAATGTGTGGCATGATCATGTAATGAAGTTTGATTTATGGTGTAGCAAGTCACGGTTGTAAACACCCATTTTCAAGCGGTTGATTAATATTGAGTGAAAGATCACTAGTTTCCTGTTTTTTTCTAGGAGAGAGGTTTATAGGGTAATTTATGTGTAATGTGTTGATTCTTTTGTTGTGATACATTGTCTTATATTTAATGTTTTTAAACACGATGTAATCAATATTAAGAACCAACACCCTACGCCCTATAAAAACTAAAAACATATCAAAATGTTTGTACATGGAGGATTAGAGGCTAGGTGAATTAACAATTTGTAAGATTTATAAAGCCTTAATGGTAGAAATAATTCTATAAACAATATAAGAATCTGAGCACACATTTAACCTCATAGGGAATTGTAGAGAGTTAACATAAGGAGAGAAGAAGAAGAATCATGAACACAAATTAGGAATGATCAACGAATGATGATTGAAATTATTACATATGTAATAAACACTTATAAAGTAAAATAGAGTTTCTAGGAGACAACTCATGCTAGCTCATAAAGTAGGATTACTAAATATGATAAACCCCCATAGGTGACTAAAGCAGTTTCCTAATAAGACAATGAGATAAAAAATTAGATAAGAAAGTAGTTAGTGATGATGTGTAAAGAAAAATATTGCTAATTATGGAATATGAAGTGAAAATCATGGAGGATGAGTTGGCCACAAAAAATATTAGTTTCCTAGTTAATTAGCTTTACCTTATCCATTGAAAAGTAGGAATAAAGAAATCTAAAGGAAGAATCTGCAAGAAGGTGCAGTTACTAATTTTGGAAGTCAATAAAGTAGGAAGGATCTAACCCAAATCAAGATAAAGGCACTCCTGGGGTATATATGGAAATTATTTACCAAGTGTTGTAAGTGGATGTGAACTATCTAGGCTAGTGGATAGGATATTAATTAGAAATGATTAATATTTAATTTCCTAAGTCTTTAGTGAGTTTATAATATTCCAACACCCCACCTTAAGCATGAATTTATGATTGGGATATCTGAAATAATCAAAAGTATAGATGCATATAGGTCCCAAAAATAAGGATATGGTCACCCTTTTATAATTATGTTGTCCAAAGAACTCATAAAAGAGGAAAAACCACATGGAAAAAATATTCCCTCAAGAAAGGATATCAAAGGTAAGCCAAAAAACTTGAAATGTTGATGATAATGCTCCATACTAAAACTTGATGTCTGGAGGAATCTTCTTCTTAAGAAGAAGATAAATATGCTCACCTGGATGAAGAACAATTGCATTTAGACCATGTAGAACAACTGAGATCCAATGATTTGTAAGAAATACTGAAATTTATTGCGAGTTCTAATCAACTCTGTGATACACCAAGAATTAATAATTTATTATTAATTTATGCTAAGATATTTGATTTATTAATTTGAATATTTTTTACAGAAAGTAAAAAAAAAACAAATGTAATGAAATTTTATTTTATTAATAAAAGATACTAAAGGGACGAAAATGGAATAGTTGTTGAAGAGTGTTTGTTGACCCACAAGAGGAAAAGACAAGTGGATGTAGCTATTGAGTGAGAACTTGAGGTGCATGAGGAATCTTCCCAAAAATCAGGTCACAACTCTTTGTTCAGTACTAATGAGAAGGAGGCTCATAAATGGACAATTCCTAGGAAAAATACAATATAATAGTATGTCCAATAGCAATCAAGAGGCTACAATTGGACAAGGATTGAATATGATAATGAAAGAGATGGCGCATTAAGTGAATTTTTCTCTTGTGGTTCAGCGAACAAGCTCAGGGGTTCTAGAGCAAGTGATTTTGATGCTCTAGCAGTTGGTTCGGTGGAACGACTATTCCATTGATTTTTTCCCAGTAGTGGTGTGAGGTTCTTATTTTGTTTTGTATTATTGATTTTAGTTAGAGTAGAATGTATATCTTAACTTTGAATTGCAGCTATAATTTCTAGGAAGGAATGTTTATGCATTTGTGTACGACAAATATCCATGTTAATGTACTACAATCATGTTTGTACAATGTTAGATTCTTTCTTTATGCATCTATGATCCCACATCCATACTCGAATAAAAGATTGCTAGTAATGGGTATTACTATAATAATTAGTATTTTCTAAGCATAATCACTTATATCTAGTTATTCATGTTCTACTATGGACTTGAATCTCAGCACCAACTTCTTTTAATTATTTTGATTATCTGTAACTTTTTCTGCTAAAATGTTTTCCAGATTGTTAATCGAGGGAGAAATTTATTGTCGTAAACTAATCCATGGTTACTTTTCGAATCTAGCCGAGAGATGAAATGCCTTATAAGTTTTTATATTGAATACATCTAATTAAAATAACTCTATTACAAATAAAAAGTTTACATATTAAGGTTGATAGATCAGCATCCATTATGATCATTGTAATTACCCTATATATATATATATTATGCCTTACAAAGAGGAAATTGATAAACCATTAGTCGAATTACAGTACACTGGATGTATCTCCTACCATGTTAAGCTACAGAGATGCTATTAATTATTTCTTAAAACCCAAACAAGACCACTAGTGGAAAATCAATGATTAGTGACCAAAATATGGATATCAATGACCACTTTTGGTTTGGCAATCGTTGGTGGCTGATTTACGACATTTTATTATGCAACCAAAATTGGTCATTTTTAGCTTGTCAGTTCGTCATTAACTTGGCCATATATTTGAATCAATGACCAAATATATGACCACATTTATGACCAAATGACAAACTAGAATATGCCACAAATTTGGTTGTGTAATAAAAGGTCGTAAGTTAGCCACCAAAACGAATTTTTTTGTTATTGATATGCGAATTTTGGTCATTTTTTTAGTCATTTATATCTCATTGTTTTGTCACATATCTCTCAATTTTTGGTCATTTTATATGTGATTTTTGTCATTAATCTCATTTACTAGTCACTAATCTAGTCATTTTTAGTCGTTTTATGTGTGGTTATTATATTTTAGTAGTTTTCATGGTGTCCGTTATTAATCAATATAAATTTTTAATATGATATTATTTTTAAATTAAAAAAATAATCATACATTATTTATCATCATCTAATACACATGTGAATTATGCAATGTCACATTAATTAGTTAATTACAACACTTATAAATAATATAAAGTATAACCATATAAATTTTAAACTACACAAATTATTATATGAAATGTAAAGTATTACAATAAATATGAGTTTTCTCAAAAACAATATCTATATAACTTTGACAAGAAAATCATCTAGTTCATTGATGACTTTTCAAAATATTACAATGGCTAAACCATCCCACTTGTACTTGGCTACTAAGCCATACTTAGATCCCGCAATAGATTCAATTAACCCATACTTAGCATCTTGAAAGACTCAACAACAGGCTCTTCATACTCAATGGCAAAGCCTTAGCAACAGGCTCTTCATACTCAATGGAAAAGCCTCCAAAATAGGCTCTTCATACTCAATGGCCCACTTAGTTAAGTTCACTTCTACAAAATCCAATAAAAAAATCTCACTTGTAAAGTAGAAAAACAATGAACTAGATTAGACAGTAATGCCCTTGATGTATATCTAGGGATGAATAAAATACCTAAGGTATCGAAACATTTTATTGTGCTTTTCCCCGATTATGGTAGTGGTAAAATGAACTTGACATACACAAAGGTAATTAGTACCATGCAAAATTGTTTACTAAGAAGTTTGATATTCTATTATGGAAACAATTGGTGGAATTCTATAAAAACTTTTTAATAAAGATGAGGGTTAATATGTTATGCAAGTCTCATGTGAAGTACCCTTGAAACTAAAACTACCCTTTACATATACTTAGAAATCTACTGTCCGAAAGTAAAACAATTATATTGTAGACTAGCCATTAAAGCTAATAATATGATGAAATAAGAAAGAGAGTGTTTGAAACATGCTTGGTTGCTAAAATGTCTTATTTTTCTTTTCTTTTAAAAATTTTCCCTTCTACGTATTTATAACTTTGCTTGTTTTTTTATGTAGTTCCCTAGATTTACATATTGCATCTTTCAACTTTATGGAAGACTAAAATATGTAACCATACATGCTAGCAATCACATCCATTCAACCCAACAAGTATTCAATTCATGATGAAAAAATATTATATTCCTAATAATTCCATATTTGAAGTTTCTCAAACTCTCAATTCATCTCAGACTACAAATTTTAACTTGATCTATTTCCAGATATGAATGTCTGATTTTTTTCACAAAACTGGGATAATGTAGGGAAGAAGTTAAAGATAAAAAAAATGGTAAGTGTATAGTTTGATTTAAATGGGTGGAATTATTAGGTTCATTCTATTGTAGTTCCTTGCAATGCTATTTACAGTCTCGAGCACATACTCTAATATAAGATTAAGGTAAAGTTCTTCTTTGTCCATCGTTAAGAAAAAAATAGTGTTTAAGAGAAACAGTATTTGGATGGTCTAACACATGCATTATCTGTAGATTTTGGTTCTTGTACTACTTTTCTTGGATAACCTTCTTGATTGAAACAATTTATCCAGCTTCTCTGCATTTATCCTGGACAATCTAATAATAAGAAAATTTTCATTCCAAACACAAAAAAACACTATATAAAATCCCCATTTTGGAATAAAGAAGTCAATTATGACTTGAACGACAATGCCAAAAGACCCTATTCCAACCACATGTTCCACAATGTAATTGATTGTATGTCAAGTCAATAAAATAATAAATAAAGAATTGGAAAAAATATCCATAAAGAAACTATTCACTTAGATTCTTGGTTGTGACCTAATAAATTATCATGGTGAACACAATTATTAGGTAAACCTGTTTAGGCTGGCCATTTCTGCCTCCTATGGTTGTAGCTATGATGTGGCTAGAATATGCACCCATACCATCAACAATAGCTGGCTCAATATCCTACAATTGATTTACATTGACATGTCAGGGAAGAAGCATGTATACAAATTCCTTCCTTGAAAACAAGAAACAAGCATACAATAAATGCCTCCTTTCATTTCCTGCTTCAAATGTAAATATTTCTCTTAAAACAAAAAAAATATTAGCTTACTTTCTCATCATCAACATCCAGTTTGTTGTCTCTTATTCTCATCTCAAGCATCTCTCTACCAAGACAATAAACACTATTCACTGTCCTTTTGAACCTGTTGATTGTCCTTGAGCTTCCCACACCTCCACTATGCCCTAAGCTCGCTAATGCCATAAATGGCCCGAGTTTTGACAATCTGGAAATTAGCCCATTATTCCCATTGAGATTATATTCCCCACTCTCATATCCTTTGAATTTGATAAACTTCCAAATGATTCCAAGGTGTGAAAAATAAGTTATGAACTATATGTCACATCGCTGATCAAAATGACAGCACTTCAAAAATGTAGTTGAGCTAAGCACATATTTTTGAAGACATTGTGATTGCCAATAGGAATTTTACTAGGCACCAAGTATGTTTCCCCTCGACCAAAAAACAAGATCTGAAGAGATCAGTTCCTTTTGAAGGGCCCTAAGTCCTTAAAAATAAAAACAGAACAAGAGTTCTCATACTTCAATAAAAGCCTCTTCGTTGGATAGGCTTTAAGCCTAGTTCTAATAGTACTTAAAGGAAAACAAAGATCACGGTTTCTCAAAAAATAATTTTGCATTGGGAACGCTTCTTACAGAAACTGTTTTAGTTTTTAAAGGTTAGAAAAAATGTGAACATGAGTCTCAGTATCATGGTATCACCACAATAGAGCCAAAATAAGAAATTCAAATAGACACACCAACCATAATAGATTTTACAAAATATTAGTTAATGATAAGACACCAAAATCCTAGGAGCTAATTTTATCATGGTTCTCTAGATAAACGATTTCAAAACATAACATTTTAGAAAAATGACTCAAGTTTTTGGCATAGCTGTCCAATTCCAAGTTGAAAGAATAGAAACCAGAAACAAAAACACACAAATATAAATCATGAAAAAGAACTAAAGCATCTATAAAGCTACCACAATTATTGTAATTAATTAGAAAAATGAAAGAAGAAAATTCATTAAAGTTGCAAAAAGGATTATATAAAGTATGTGAAACTTTGAAGGTATATCTCCTCGATTAAGCATCAGTTATGATCATAGAATAATTAAAGGTAAACCATATCCAGAGGAACCATGTAAATGATAGAAATGAGCACACTATTACTAGCTCGATGTCTTTTATGTGATCTAAATCCAATTGCAACCCCCTAAATTCCATGTACTATAACTACAATTGAATCTCCCCTACCCACATGCTACTAAAAATGAGAAATGGAGAAATGATTATGAAACAAGAAATAGGGAAAATGAATTTTGGGGTGAGACCATATAACAGTGTTTTTAACAGTGTGACTCTATGATCAAATATTTGTGTTGTTAAAAGGGATGCTACAGGAATTTCAAATGTGGATTTATGGGAGTGGTGATATTATCTTCATATTTGGTTTCCTCCAAGTTTTCTATATAGTCCTACAAACTCACCAATCTGTCACAAAAATATGCCCAGAAAAGGGACATCGTTGTTGGTTGCAATCAATTGAAAGTGCCAGTGGTAACAAGTCCTTTATGTTATGAAAATATGTTCCAAGTATTATATGCATGTGTCTGATGTCTCATGCCCCAATCCATGCTATATAACTTTTATGAGTTTCCATAATTGTCTAGTTGAGTACAGAGTTTATCTAGGGATGATTTTACTGTTGAAATTGACTTGAAATAAGACTCCAAAAGCATCTCAACCAATGTCCAAATGATTATGTGGGAGAAGTATTGTATTATTAAACCTATCTGAAATTCAAACCATATGTTAGGTGATAATATGTAGGGGTTTTATAACTGCAAGGCAGAGCCAGCCCTACAACAAACTCAGTAACTCAGGGAAGTGGCCATTGTCACCTCACCATTCTCCCTCGGGATTTGGGTTGGTTCATGCCATCTCTAGAGGTGTTTACCTAATGTAAGACTATGGGGGTTTTGATGGGAAAACACACGGTGATTATGTAATAAATGTTGGGTCCTAAAATCCCCTTTTTGACCACACCTATTATACCGTTTTTTCCTTGTCTTACTCCATTCTATGCACCAGACAGATGTTTTCCTCTCATATTGAGCCTTGAATATTTACATGTATGATTAATTATCTATTTATCATATTAATTCCTATGATTTCTATGTTCAGAACTCTGTCTCTTAAAGTATGCTAATACATCGTGATTTTATAAAGATATTTCAAGATTTGAGAAGTACATGTGTAGTAGCCTGAGTGGTTTGAATAGAAGATGATCTTTCGATGCCAGCTGTTACTTTCTAGTCACAGCTCCACACACTGGATGCAAATAGAGGTCATAATTCCATGCATAGATGCAATAGGCTTAGCTGCAATAAGCTCAACTGCGACAGGGCGTCGCTACTTAAGTATTAGCTGCAATAGACAAGGTATCTCTTAAATTGATTTTGTTTATTCACTAATGGCTCGAGCAACATGATTCCCTATATTCTCTACTTTATTTCAATTCCACTCACAGCTGTAACAACTTGTTGTAAAATGGAAGTCTGAAGATCAAAGATCTTCATGCTTCCTGATATTAGTGGCTGAAGGTTATAATTGTTCATGTATAAATATTGGGAAACATTCTGATCCAAGGGTTGGTTGATATTGGATTATACTATGTAAGTTGTGACAAAGAGATGTACTTTGTAATTTTTCATTTTCATATAAGGAGCAGGATTCTTCTGATCTCTGCATCTTAACCGATGTTAGTTCTAGCATCTCCATTCGAAGGCTGGGCCTGCCTTCCATAGAGATTGCTGAGTTAATTAGATATTTTGATTGTTTTGTTCTGTGGTGTGGAAATTTCAGTAATTGTATTCTTTGCAGTTACCTACAATAGTAATGATTTATCATTGTAGTTCCTTTGATAGTAATGTTTGCATTTCCCTTAATATGTAACTGTGTTGTGTGACAGTCAACTGTGTAGGTTAGTTTCCATTATGTGCGTGTGCTAATAGCTATAATAGTCATGCTTAGCTCCAGTTCCTTTTAATTACTTGTCTTTCTCAGGTTTGCTAATTCAATAAGATTATGGTTTAGAGCTTGTTTAGTTCAATTGTTGTTATTCCCAACTCCTAGATTAGTTGAATTAAAATGGTTATGATGGATTTAAATATAGTCTGATAATTTTAGGATTTAACTTTCTTTAAAAGTAAGTCTAGTTATCTATTTCTAGATTAGTTAATTGTTGGATTGATGTTCTGGGAAGTAATTGCATTTCTAAATTTCTAGGTGGGTAATTTAGATTAGTTTAGCTATGAGAGGATTTTGATTGAGCAGATAAGTAGGATAGTTAATATTTTACTCATTTGATCATCTACTTAGTGTTTATGAATAGACAGTGTGAATTATCTTTGAAATAAAAGGCTTCCCTGGGTTGACAGTTTATACTAAGCATTCTGTATGTTAGCTGTAATTAACTTACATATAGAGTGACCAACATTTTGGCACCATTTTCAGGGATGGTAATTAAATAGACACAGTACTAGTTGCATCTATTCATCTTTATTCTAGAATTTGTTTTAATCTTGCATGAATATAAGGAGAGTACAATGTGACATTCCCAGAACCCCCAAAACTCCCCGAAATACTTTAGCTGTAATTAACTTACATATAGAGTGACCAACATTTTGGCACCATTTTCGGGGATGGTAATTAAATAGACACAGTACTAGTTTCATCCATTCATCTTTATTCTAGAATTTGTTTTAATCTTGCATGAATTTAAGGAGAGTACAATGTGACATTCCCAGAACCCCCAGAACTCCCCGAAATACTAACTTTGTAGGTGGTTGAGGTCGCAGCAACAGTGCATCCTTGGGAAGGAGGATGTTCATTAATGATCTAGTTGGCAGAGCTAACTCGTATCAAGGATATTCATCTGTCAGGATCCCAATTACTTCTAGTTTAGGAGCATCAGTTTCCATGGTGGATAACACAAGAGAAGTTGCAACACCATCTGGTGTCCCTGTAGATAGAGACAGAGATAGTTCTATGGGACGAGGTGAGCGAGAGGTGGTTTACGACATAGATGGGAAATAGTTCACAAAGGAGGAGTGGTTATAGCTTCATCAAGAGTGGGAGAATAAGAAGAAGCAAAGTCATGAGAGAGAAGAGGAAAACATGAATAATGGACATGATCCAGATGATCATGACGAAGGAGTGGGGGATAACCATCATAATGATGTAAACCCTCCACTTGAGGATAATTTTTCCACACTTAAATTCCACATCCAATAGGAAATTGGTCAGGCCCCCATGAAGAACATTTTACCATCAATATTACCACACTTTTATGCGAAAGCGACAGAGGACCTAGATGAGTTTCTTCTCAAGTTTGATATCCTCTATCGCAGCTATGACTACACATCCAGTGAGAAAAAATTAAATCTTTTCCCAGCTACTTTGAAGGACAACACTCTACGATGGTTTATGATTCTAGGTGGTGAGATTGGTACCACCTGGAAACAAATGAAGTAGGTGTTCCTTAGCAAATACAAAGAGTATTGCTGGAAGAAAGAGAATAGGGAAGAACTATTTAAGATGATGCATAAAGAGGAAAAAAGTATGGAATACTTTTTGGAGAGACTTCTGTACAATGTACAGAGGGCAAGCCAAACTAACATGTCAAGAGATGTGCTCAGAATCATCCTATTACATGGAATTAGGAAATATTTCCTAGATGTGTTGAACTTGTTGGGGAATGGGTATATCTTGAAAGAATCCTTTGAATATATAGTCAACTTATGTCAAATATATTAAAGAGGATCCTCCAGAACCAACTATCGTGACAAAGGATTGGACCGAGATGTCTTCAGCAGAACACAGAAGTCACGTAATGGAGGAGCCACTCGGGAAGAAATAGGAAACCTTACGGAGAAATTCAAAATAGATATGATGAGTTTCATTTCCTTAGAAATGAATGTCCTGAGAGAAAATCAGAGGAAATAAGTAGAAGACTTGACACTCTGTGTATTCTATCCAAGATGTAGAAAGAACCACCCTGTGAAGGAGTGTCCACTTGGCAAAGTGGAAGTATGCAAAATATATGAACTAAACCATAACACTAAGGAATGTCCTTCTCTTCCCCAAGTGAAGGAAGTGCCACAGGAAGCTACTCCTAACATCGAACAAGCCTACTTCATCGCTCAAAAGAAGCAATGGAAGGATAAAAATCAAGGTATGCATCTAGAACCATCACTTTTCTGGAACAATATGAATAATATGAATGGTATGAATCACATGAATACATAATTCCCTTCACATTATTTTAACAATTAATGGCATCCATATCAAACTTTCATGTAGAATCCTAACTCTTGGTCACCATGGACAGCAAAAAAACCAAACCAACCAACTTCCTGTTCTCCTAGATGGAGGAAATCCCATCGAGGGAATTAGTTTTCTCATAACCAACTTCCTTACCAAGAATTACCTCATCAAAAATATCCTCCTCAACCTTACCCTCACCAACAGTACCAGTTGTCACAGCTACAACTTCAAAACAATTTTGCACCAATGAACATGTCGATATGACCACAACTTCTTCCTCAACCTAATCCAAACCCAAACAATAATAAAGCAGTCAACCAACATGCCTACTTACTCCATTACCCCAATTCTATGCAATTATATACGCTTACGATGAGGGAGGGTTGTGGAGCCCTTAATCGTTGAATATGTTCCATGTTCGGTGATTGAAGCAATATTGAACCAACAATACTCATCTAATACAACAATCCCCATCGTTGAGGATGTTGAAAGTCATACCGAGACACCAGCTGAAACACAAAGAGAAAAATTCATCAAAACACAACCTACACAACTAGTTAGAGAACCACCATACCCTATGTTGACACGAGGATTTGAGCCCCCAAGGTTGAGCTAGGGGAGGCCGCTCCTGGGAAATAGTAGAACCACTTTAGACCATGCCTCCAACCCTGCGTAGTCAGAGAGGGATCTCTCGTTTGTCATCGGATTCTGCTACGCATAAGATGTTCAATCTAGTGTGTCACCAGATTCTATTCTGCATAGGATTTTCAATCAGCATAATCAAGGGGGATAGGATCTTGAATGGGGCAAAGTATGTTGAGTAAAGGAGTGTGGTGGGATTATCAGGGGCAAGGGACCATGGGAAAATGGAGTTGAAACCTATGTAATAAATGATTACAAAGGGAAAGAATGACACGGGGTTGCAAACAGAGGCAAGATAGCTGCTGATCTCCCAATCACGAGATATTTAGTGGGTGATTAGAGGAAAAGAAGGGACAATCCATTGCATGGAGAACCAACAAGATGAATTCCATGCAAATTTAGAAGAACCATTGATAAATGCCTATAACAATAGCAGGATCATAGTGAGTATGAATTCCTAACCGTTATACACTAAGTTGTAGTCATGAAAGCAATCAACAAACTGGAATGGAAACAGGAAACACATTTACACATAAAGGAAAATACATATTGGGAAAATCAATGACACATGAATCTCTATCGTGAGAAACGGTTCTTTCACTACAATTTATTCATACACAGGTATCAATTTTTACAAATGGGAAGCCTCAGCCTGGGAATGTTTCCCAATCCAATTCACTAACTTCTTTCTCCTTCTATCGGGAGCATTTTTATACACTCCTATTGCCCTTTTGCTATTTGAGATTGTAGTTTTACCCATACAAGTATGGATGACAAAATAAATTTAGGCTGTAGATCTACCCCAGACCTCATCTCAGTCGTCAAAAGCTTCCTATCTTTAACACGTTTTACGATCTGGGAAGGAATCCTTGATTGTGCATGTTTGCTCACGCAAAGTGGTTTGGAGCCATTGATCCTCCTCCGATCAATTGCAGCCTTTGCTTATGACCCCTACCTAATGCTAGCAGTGCACCTACTGCTTTCCTCATTGAAGGGCACCCCTACAAGATTCAAGGGACTGGGACCCCTACCGAACCTTCGTCAAGCCCTTAGATCAACTATTAAAAATAGAGTGTTAACAACTAGCTCCACAAGGGATGCTATCCTCCCAGTGAGGTAGAGAAGAACCCCCATAGATGAAGTTCCGAACCATTGGGCCGCATTCAGCCTTTCTTTGACATATCCATTCTGCTCCATGTTACTACTTCAGCGAATTTGTGCCATTCTTTGCAAATCATGCTGGTGATTGTAAACCTATGCTAGTAACTAAAAATGAAAACAAACTGAAAATAGTAATGAAGGAAATGCTCGATAATAGCTGAGCTTATTTTCTCCTACCTACTCTAGCTAACTTTGTACATAAGTTCGATTAAGTGAAATCAGACTTCTATTGAAGCCAATCAAGCAAATTACATAATATTCTTGGTCTTGTGTGGTGATTGATGGACAGAAATGAAATAGATAATGGGAGAAGGAAATGATAAACAAACTGATATTTAAGGCAGAGATGCGACCAATCATTGCCTTCACCTAGACCCTTCATGTATTCAGCCACGGGGTCATAGAAATCACAACAACCTCCAACACATTTTGTCACCTGCTCATGGGAAAGATGTCTGGAGCTTCCTGCTTCTAGGGAGTCATCAAGCTGACACTTGGAAGATTGTAGACAAGGGCCCACAGAATCTCTCTCCAATGGAACATCGCTCTCTCCGCTCGAAATTTTTGTAATAAGGGCTTGATGTGCTTCAAGAGGGAGGTCTTCAACTTCTCCAGTGGAACCGAGTAGGCATCTCCTCATGTGTGAGGTGGCATTCTTGAAGGAGGAGTATCAGAAAAAGTGTTCATCTGTAGGCTGCTGCATTCGTCTTCATTTATGTACAAGTTTATGGACTGCACCACCTCCATTTCTTTCTGCTTTTTCTTGGAGGCCTGAACCATGTGTCGTATTAACTCAAAATAGGCATAACAGAAGGGTAGGCTATAACCTCCAGTGCCCTCATCATCTTTCCCTGCTCCAACCTCCTGATTTTTTATTGTACTTTGATTTCTTTCATCAGAAGGTGTTGTTTCAATAGCTGGCTCATTAGGTACATTCTGCAGGTACTCTTCTTCATATTCATCATACACAAGTGCACCAAAATCCTTCTTGAAATCATCCCTAGTTGACCAAGGAGGGAAAAGGTCGCCATCTTTAGAGAATAATCCTGCAGGAATACCTACTCATGCCTTGGGCTGGTCATCTTTTAGTACATCAGGGGAGAGATTTGATGGGCCAGAGACTTTCCCACTCTGCTTGTAGGGTCCAACCAATTTGAATGTAACTTTTATTTCACCACCACCGTCCTTATCTGACGATTTCTTGGACATCTTAAGGTTTTCCTCAACCTCCAAACAATCAGTGAACATATGATGCAAGGTGGTTGATTTTGTCTCTAAAAGAAGCAAGGTCAAGTCAGGGGAAAAGGAGGTTGCATAATAGATCTTAGCAACGTTCTCAAGAGGTTGAAATTCCTTGGGCATGTTATAATAAAATCTTGTGAATCTTTTGTTAAAACTAGATATGGCCTCACCCTCATGCCTCCTCAGGGAATAAAACTATGAAAGTATTTTCTCCAGTGGCCTTCTGCTACCCCAAAACCTCAAGAATGTGCAAGAAAGCTCTTCCCAAGTGTTGATGGACTTAGAATGCAAGTGTTTAAACCAGAATTTGGCATCTCCTTGCAAGTATAGAGAGAATGCCCATATATAGACATCGTCATGTTCTATCTCGAAAAGGTCAGAGAAATGCTCAAAGGCTTGTACATGTTTCTCAGTAGTCAAGTTTTTAGATTCTCCATTGAACTGGGGGAGGTACTTGTAATATTTCATTGGAAAATCATGGAGGATAGGAGGAAATTTTAGCAGTTTATATTGGCTTGAAGAAATAGGAGAGAGAAGGTTAGGTATGATAGCTAAGCTATCATCCGAGGTTTCATGAATTTCACAGGGGTGTCCTTTGACATTGGGTTCCCCTGGATAGAACTCTAGTCCATAATTAGACATACAAGATGATGCAATGATTTTGGTTCATAATGAAGGATAAATAGGAGGATATTCATGGCTCTGCTAAGAATGAGTTGGGCCATACAAGGTTGTTTTGATAAATATGGGAAAATATAAGAGAAAACTTACGAGATAGGATAAGGAATCCTGGAAGAAACATGGACTCAAGTGCTTGGACCTTCCACCATGCATTTCTAAGCTTTATGAGGGGTCCACTTTCAAGGCAGAGTCTTCCAGCTCTCTTCAGTTATTTGATTTCTGTGTCACACCACCAACGGAGTCACTGAAGTATGAATCCTTCAAGAGTGGAGTCACCAGGTGAAAAGTGCTCAACCTTCTTGATGTCTGGTCATTATTCACCATCAATAACTAGATATAAAACCATCTCATTTTTCATAGGGAGGATCTTCAATTTCATCCTCGACAATGACGCCAGTTTGTTGGCACTGGGATTTGAGCCCCCAAGGTCAAGCGAGGGGAGGCTGCTCCCAGGAAAAAACACAACCACTTTAGATCATTCCTTTGACCCTGCGCAGTCAGAGAGGGATATCTCGTTTTTCACCAGAGTCTGCTCCTCATAAGATGTTCAATCTCGTGTGTCACTAGAGTCTACTCCACATAGGATTTTCAGTCAACATAATCAGGGGTCTAGGATCCTGAATGGGGAAAACTATGTTGAGGAAAGGAGTATGGTGGGATTATCGGGGGCAAGGGACCATGGGAAAATGGATTTGAAACCTGCATAAGAAATGATTACAAAGGGAAATAATGACATGGGGTTGCAAACAGAAGCAAGATAGCCACTGATCTCCCAATTAGGAGATGTTTAGCGAGTGATTAGAGGACAAGAAGGAATAGTCCATCGCATGGAGCACCAACAAGATGAATTCCATGCAACTTTAGAAGAACCATTGATAAATGCCTGGAACAATAGTAGGAGCATAGCGAGTATGAATTCCTAATCATTATACACTAAGTTGTATACATGAAACCAGTCAACAAACTGGAATGGAAATAGGAAACACATTTACACGTAAAGGAAAATACATATTGGGAAAAGCAATGACACATGAATCTCTACCGCGAGAAATAATTCTTTCACTACAATTTATTCATACACAAGTATCAATTTTTACAAATGGGGAGCCTCAGCCGAGGAATGTTTCCCAATCCAATTCACTAACTCGTTTCTCCCTCTATTGGGAGCATTTTTATACACTCCTATTGCTGAGAATACCGAATTAAAAACTTTTACAAGTCACCATCAGGCGTTAACAGTGGAAGGAGTGGACTATCACCACATTTTACAAATATAAACAGACATTATGGAGATGTGGCGTGTGATAATGTAGGCTGACAGCAAAGATCCCTATTGGGCTCTGATCTACCAATGTGAATCAGACCTTAAATTTATATCAATCCGGGTCAGTAAGCTTCGAGGCACATCCAAGTTTTAGGACCTAGAGCTAGACTCGTTGGATAATTTAATTATCTGTGAATTGAATCTACTGTCAGATGAACAATACTGCAACTTAAAGATACAAAAATCCTTTTACAGGGTTAACTTCATTTGTTTCTTTTCAAGTACACAGCATTCTAGTTATGAAAGCAGTCTATTGGTGAAAGAACTGAGATAAAAAAAAAACAATTAAACAATAACTTTAACTCTAACATACAGACTACAAGGTTCTGCCTAATCTTCCAGCACTGAGTGAACAGTTAACCATTAAATTCTTTTACAAGAAATTGTTCATAATTTATAATTGTTCTTTATCGCTTCACCATTGAATAAACAGCAATATATAGTATATAGAAGTCATGGTCTGAACCATCAATGCCTTTAGTATTTAACCAGTAAAAGAACAGAGTTTATCAAATAATGCAAGTGATACACAACACGATGGAATAGCAGCTTGAACCATTAAACAAGATAACAGAGCTTTTTATGAAATTGATTAAAAACTAGCTGAATTCATTCTACAATAATGAACTAGATCCTAAAGGGATTAACACATACCAATTTCACAATCTAAATCACCTGCATCAAATCAAATCGCTGCAAACATCTAAATCACATTCACTGGCAAGTAAAAGAGTGTGTAAACTCAACTATGGGGCCCCTCCAAATCCTTGTTCACACACCAATTGAAGATTTATAGAACTGAAACTCTAAATGTATTCACCATAAATCAATTACACAGCAAAACCACGCAATTCAGAAGCAAGATGCGTTCTTCCCAAAATCGTGATGATTCTTCATTGTTTTGTGAAGTACTTATACAAATTTGAAATAAAACTAGAAATGCTATAATCTTGTAAACTAATTAATGAGCATAGCCATCGAGATCCTCATCAGAATCATGAAACTCAGCAAAATCAAAACTGCCCCTTCTTTTGTGTTGAACGGGAGCATAGGTGACCGCCTTTGACTGAGGTTGACTTGACATCTGTAAAGGCCACATCATCGATCCGTTGAATGTTCATCCATGCTTGGACATTGAGGATATTTCCTCTATCTTCTAGTTCCTGCCTAGATGTCCTGCAAATGCTCAATCTTGGAGATAATACGAGAAGTTAGAACATCCCGTAATCTGAAATAAAAATCTTAGTTAAAATGCTTAAAAAGTCTCAAAACTCAATTTATTAGAAAGTAATGACATTATACCTTTTAACCAAGGTTCATGGGTGAACTTTAAAGATTTTCTAATCAAAATGAAGGTTTTATGAAGGGAAATGAAAGATATCTAAGTGGCAAAAAGGGGTCAAAACGGTGCCCAACAATCCCCTCACCATCTTGATTCATGAAAATGATCCCCATGTGGCATGCTGACGGTCAATCATCCACATAAGATGTTCTGGGCCTATTTTTGGTCTCCTTGTCCAGCTAGCATATGTCACTCAAAGGCTGACAATAATACCTGAATCCTTCTTCATCGCGGTCGTTGATCTTCGCGACCTCTACCGCCCTGTTGCGATTTGAGATTGTAGTTTTACCTATAGAAGTATGGATAATGAAATAAATTTAGGCCGTAGATCTACCCCATACCTCATCTCAGTTGTCGAAATATTCCTATCTTTAACACATTTTGCAATCTGGGAAGGAAGCCTTGATCATGCATGTTTGCTCACACAAAGCGGTTTGGAGCCATTGATCCACCTCTGATCAATCGCAGCCTTTGCTTATGACCCCTACCCAATGATAACAACATTCCTACCACTTTCCTCATTGAAGGGTTCCCCTACAAGATTCAAGGGACTGGAAATCCTACCGAACCTCCGTCAAGCCCTTAGATCAACTGTTAAAAATGGAGTGTTAACACCCTAAATGATTGACACTACATAAAATAGTGGAAACATCCTCAATTTAACCTCCTAGGAAAGTTAAAAAACTTATATGTAAAAATTCCATAGTTGCAGTCCCTCCATGATGTGCCTCTCTACACTAAGATAGTCCGAGATCTTTGTGTAAGAAAACCAGGTAGAAAACTGAGGGATCCTCCCACTGTCCATGTGTTAGGAAAAATTTCTGAACTGGTAATAGGAAAAACCATCTTGTCCAAATACGATGAACCTGGGAACCCTACTGTCATAGTACAGATTGGAAACACTCAGATACCAATCATTTTGGTGTATTTAGGCGCAGCTATTAACGTTATGACCATAGAAACTGTACAAAAACTTGGGCTTACCAACCTTTGTCCTGCCCCTACTATCTTAGAACTCACTAACAAGTCCACCATCAAACCTGTGGGAATATTGGATGACCTCATTATCTTAGTAGATTCATTGGAATACCCTACGTAATTCTTGGGTTTACAACCAAAATGATAGGTAGGGGGACACCTGCTGATCTTTGGAAGACCTTGGTTAGCCATATCATATTCTTACATTAACTGCCAATCAGGGTCTATGACCATTTTGAATGGTGCTGAGAAAAAAAGTCTTACCTTATACCCTCTAACTCGACCTAGCTTAAAATATCAAGCTCCACTATGGATGGAGCTAGAGGAGGAAGATGATGTTCAGCCACTGTTAACGATAGGGAAATCCTTAACCTTCAAAGATGAGACAGAGGACGATGCTGTCAATAGTTTGATTAGTGAGCCTACATCTGTCAATCAAAATGTTTACCAGATCCTGAATAGTACTCTAGATGAAGAAAACTAAGAAAATATCATAGAGGAGACTTTGGTCAGTGACACCAGCATAATTCTAGTACTCAAGAATTCAAAAAGCATTCCTGTTGAGATAGAGCCAGGTAAAACAATGAATATAAATCTGGATCTCACTCTTGATGAACTAGAACACCTGGTCACACTCTTGAAACAACACAATGGAGAATTTTCTTGGGAGTAATAGATATGAAGGGTATCCCTTCTAATCTATGCACCCATCACATTTATATTAAAAGTGACTCCCGACCTATGTTCTAGTCACAACGAAGGATGAACCCTAACCTTAGGGACATAGTGAAAGAAGAAATTCAAAATCTCTTGGAATCAGGGTTTATATACTCAATCTCAGACAGCAAGTGGGTTTCTCCACTCATGATAGTTACAAAGAATAACAGGAAATGGAAAGTCTACATGGATTATAGGGAATTAAACAAATAAATGTAGAAATACCAATTTCCCTTACCTTTCATTGATCAGGTACTTGATACCTTGTCTAGGAATAAGTTTATTTCCTTTCTGGATGGTTTCAGTGGGTATAACCAAATCTTGATTGCTCCTGACGACCAAGATAACACCACTTTCACCTTCCCCTATGGTACATTTTCATATAGGATACTTCCCTTCGGTTTATGTAACACACCTGCCACCTTTCAGAGAGCTGTGATTGGCATCTTTTCGAATATGGTTAATGATAGTAAGGAGATTTTCATGGATTAATTTACCCCATCTAGAAGTGACTTTGAGGAGGAACTGAAAAACTTAGAAAAGGTTTTAACACGCTGTGAGAAAACCCAGGTATCTTTGAGCAATGAAAAGTTCCATATGATGATGAGAGAGGGTGTAGTTTTGGGGCACTTCATCTCTGCTGATGGTATGTAGGTAGATACATCCAAAATCAGGGTAATTGAAAATATCCCCACTCCTGGAACACAGAAACAGGTACATAGCTTCTTAGGGCATGCTGGTTATTATAGAATATTTATAGAAATTTTTTCTAAACTAGATTCTCCTTTATTTACTTTGTTGATAATAGATGTACAGTTCATTTCGACTGATGCATTGCAAGCAACATTCACTGAAATTAAGAAGAGGTTGTCTACAAGGGACCCAATTGGTCTCTTCCTTTCCATATTTATTCGAATGCCTCTCACAATGTCATTGGAGCAGTCCTAGGACAACAAGATGGTCAAGACCCATATGCAATTTCCTATATCAGTAAAAACTTGGCCCCTGCTAAACTCAATTACACTATTACAGAAAAGGAATTTTTAGCCATTGTCTATTCCATCAATAAATTCAGACACTACATTACTAGATACCCCACTTTTGTGCACACTGACCATTCAACCATCAAGTACTTAATGAACAAGCCTGTTACAAATTATAGGATAACTAGATGGATGTTATTGTTACAAGAATTCAACATTACAGTTATTGTAGACCCGGGAAAGAAAATCTTGTTGCTGATCTTGTATCTCGTTTTACTAACAGTGATGACAACTTTCCAGTTGAGGATTCTTTCCCATATGAACATTTGTTTGTAGCATTAGCTCATTCCCCTTCATACGCAGATGTTGCTAACTATTTGGTTGGAGGAAAGCTTCCAACACATTTGTAAAAGAGAGAAAAAAGGAAATTTATTGAACAAAGTTCTAGGTACTGCTGGATAGATGGTCATGTTTTCTACACAGGTCCTAATCTTGAGATTAGAAAATGTGTAAGGGAAGATGAAGTTTTTAGTATCTTGAAGGATTGTCATGATGAGCCCTATGGGGGACACTTTGCTGAAAAATGAATAGGTCATAAGGTATTACGAATGGGGTATTATTGGCCAACATTTTTCAGGGATGCAAAGAAGTATGTTTAGGATTGTGATAGCTGTTAGAGAATGGGCCAACCTAACAGATTGGACGAGATGCCTCTTCAACCACAGCTGTTGGTTGAGCCTTTTGAAAGATGGGCCTTGGATTTTGTTTGGCCTATCAACCATCCCTCAAATAATAAATTTTACATCTTAGTTTGCGCTGATTATATGACAAAATGGGTGGAGGATGTAGCCTTGGTCAAGGCCAATGACCAGGCTGTAATAGATTTCCTATATGAAGAAATATTCACTCATTTTGGGGTACCCAAGGAGATAGTCAGATATGGAGGGCCGCAGTTTGTGTCCCATAATCTAGAAGCCATGTTACATAAGTACCATATTCAGCATAGAATAGCTTCACCTTATCATCCATAGGCCAGTTTCCAAGTGGAAAGTACCAACAAAGTGTTTGAATCTATTCTCATGAAAATAAGTTGATGATTTGTTTTATTTTTATTTTGTTTTCCTTTATGCTTGATTAGTTTTATTTAAAGAATCTGTGCAGGAACTTACTTAAGGAGCTATGGTCATGTCTGGGCCTAATGATAGTGAGCACCCTAGTCCATTTTCCTATTTCGGAAGAGTTCCTTGAAAAAAATGAATGATGACTAGTTCAGTCACAGCTGCAACTGCATTAAATTTTTCCCATTTTTCACAGCTTCGACTTTGTTAAATTTTTCCCATATTTATATTTCTCGCAATTGCGACTCTAGTTCCACAGATTTCCCTATTTCTTGTGGTTGCAACTTTGCCAAATTTTGCATATTTTCCTATTTTTTGCAGCTATGACTCTGCCAAATTCCATAGATTTCCCTATTTTTCATGGCTGTGACTCTGCCAATTCTTGCCGATTTCCCTATTTCTGTAGCTGTGAATCTACTAAAATTTTCCTATCCTTCTATTTCTTGCAGCTTCAACTCTGCTAAACTTTGTCGCCTTTCCCTACTTCCATAGCTGTGAATCCTCTAGATATATCTATAAAATAGCTGTGACTCCTCTAGATTCAGCCACAAATTCTATTGTTCATTACTTTGCCGATTTATGTCTCACTTGATAGATCCAATTATATTTTCGTTAAGGATGAAAATAAAGATCTTAATTCACCGGGGGTGAGGTCATAGTAGCACATGCACAATTCTATTTTAAATTGATTGCTACTAAGCTATTATGGGAAGTCACAATTCACTTTATATCACGAAGGTACATATTATGACCATCTACATGATTAGGTGTAAATTGGATTTAACTATATTAATCATGATTTACCTTTTTGTATCCGTAATTAGACACGTATTCATTTAATTGTCAATCAACACCTCTAAATGGGTAGTTGATCTTATCACACGACCGCCACCTTTTTCCTAATATGTGCCAAATTTGCCAATTATTCCCTACCCATAACTGTATTAAATTTCCTAATTTATCTAGCCTCGACCCCGGTTATTCGTTGCATGTTCTAGTGCTATAACTTCCATTTATGGTCCTTTAATTTGCTAAGATGATACCAGAGATCAGAATGAGAGACCACATGGGTATCACAACCTTACAAGAACCTATAGACATGGGGGATCTCCATAGAAATGCAGAGGTTTTTTCCATTTTCAAAGCAACTGGTTTGACTGAGTTCTTTCAACACTTAAACGGTTTCTATCAAGGAATAGCTCTGCAGTTTTCTCTAAATTTGATATAAACCCATTCATAAGTCATAGGTCTATGCATTGAATTTACTAGGGAGATTGTGGCTAAGGTTATTGGTCTTCCTCATGTGGGAAGGACCTGGTTTGGAAGAAGAACCCACAATGCGACCGTAGTGCAGAATTTTTTGGTAGCTGGGGAATAGGTCCATCAAGGGAAGTAGGGGATGGCACTACAATCACTACCTCACCATTGGAATGAAGTGGAAACCTTTTTGAAGAATAATATCACATGTGAAGGTAGGTATCCAATAATTTATTTCTCTATTTTTTATCTATTATCTCATTTATGCCATAGGACTTTACTCAACATTCCATTTTATTTGTTTGTAAGATCATCTCGACACCCATATTCTTCTCTCACCCATCATGAACTGATTAAACTACTTATCTTAAGGGCCTTAGCACAACAAAAACAAACCTGGGAATAGTTTACTTGCGAGCCTAAGATAATTCAAGAACCTACACTTTTGTGTGGTGTTCCAATAGAAGAGGAAGCAGAGGCACTTGCATAGTTGGGGGGAGTGGAAGTAGAAGAGGAGGACTAGAGTCCCTCCAATTCAATTGGGGGGAAGATGATATAGTTTCAGAGAAGAACCCAAATAATCAAGAAGAAATATTGGGAGATGCCGGAATATTAGCAAACACTATGGAAGTAATAGATATTTGTGAAGCTCCAGCATCAGAAGCTGAGACTGGAGAAACATTGGATGTTGTGATAGTGGAAGCTGAGGTCATGGGAGCTATAATGGATGAAGGAGATGCATAGATCCTCACCATCAAATCCTCTCCTGAATGGGGGAGGAGTTTAATCAAGGAGGAAATTGAGCTAGAAGAGACAAGGGGAATTACTGAAATGGGAGATATTCCTTCTACATCAGTTGCATTTATAGAAACACTTGTACCATGAAAGAAGAGGAGAAGATCAAATGAAGAGGTATATGCATCACGACCAGTAAAGAGAAGAAGAACTAGATCCATCACAACAATAGAAGTAGAATGGGATGTTTACACAAAATAACCAACACCCTTATAAAATGTTGTTGAGGCTTTCACTCACATAGAAACATTTGAGTCAGTGGTTGACACAATTCCTAATTACAACCTAGGAGATATTGAAGAAACTCCAGAACAGTCTCAAGAAACATAACTGATCCAAGAAGAATTTCAAGAGGAAGAGGATGCTGTTACATAAGAACCAACATCCCCAAAATTTTGTGTGGAAGACATAGTACATACAGAAGGTTGCATATCTAAGGATTAGATTTCAAAGAAAAATATCTATGGTACAGATTCTGTGGAGACACACAAGGATTATGCAGTACAAAAAACTATAAAAGTGTCTACGTGGAGTTGAAAAAGGTTTCTCTTTTCCAGAGCTTCGAGATTGATGAACGTTCTGAATGCGTACAAAGTTCCAGCATAGACAGATAAGAGAACTGTACCAAGTGACAAGGTAGGCACCTTAATACTTCCTCAGTACTATTGAAAATGGATAAAATAGAAGAGAGAGAGGTAGTAGAGGTGGGGGATAATGAGGGATTAGGGGTTATTTGTCAGAAGGATGGAGAAATTTGCGTAGATGAAAATGCCGAAATCTTTAATACTATTCAATTGAATGAAACAATTGAAGCTGCTAAAGGTAAATTGGAATCCCTTAAGGACCAAGGTAGTGATAGGTGTTGTGTTTTTAGGTCCTTTTTCCATTTTTTCTCTATCAATGAGAACCCCCATTTCCCCTAGTTTATTGAATGGTGTGTAGACAGTTTTTCTTCCATCGAAGGAGTCATCATGAACAATTCCAAGTCCAAATCATTTGCCCCGTTTAGGCTCTTGACATTTGTAAATCCCTCCATGTCCCAGGAAAATTTTCCTACACATCCCAAGAATAAAAAGAAGAGAGTATTATATAGTTCTTTCGAGAGTCCACAGTTGAAAATAAGGAATAATTCCTGAATTCTTGTTCAAAACATGATGCTAAATTTATCAATTTGTCTTACACCATTGACCTGAGTTTTTTTAATGAAGAAACCCAGTTGTGCCTAACCTTAGCCTATCAATTTCTAGGTTTAGATACCAATGGCTATATCATAGAGCCATTGTTGAGTCTACTATTTGTCTTGAGTACTTGTCTTGTCGAACTTGAATTTCCAGGACAATCCTTTCAGTCCTTTTGTCTTAAGTTCGACGACTTTCTAGATGAAAACATTCATTCTAAGTTAGCTAAATTCCACAATACTAGATTGTTCAGATTTCAATCATTTTTATTGAGAATTTTCTTGGCTTACAATGAAGATAATTCATATACACCTAGGTTAGTGATCACTGATGACATGACCAAGAATTACTGTGAATTCATGAATTCTTTGATGGCATAGATATATTTCAAGAAAGATTTCCCAGGGTGTTTCCTGAGATGAAGGAAATGTTGCAGCTATCTCATAGTAAGATGATAGGAGATTGGTTCTTGACATAATTCAAATCACTTATAAGACTGTATGGTTTTGTGCATCAACCATATATCCTTCCATCCTTTTTGATAGTCATTATTTTCTCCTTGGAGCTGATTAGGAAAAGGATTACTATTGAAGAAGAGAACATTCTTAGCTTTAGGAAGAGTTCAGGGATTAATTTTCCCTCGGAGATAGGACCATACACTGTCAAAAGTAGAACTTCCCTACCAATGGTTGATAGTTTTCTCAAAATCATTGGATTCTCTTTGGGACAAGTCATAAATTACAACCCACACCAAGTGATTTCCAAAAGGAGACATGCTAACAAGAATAATCCTTTTGAGAACATAGAAATAGATGGACTTAGAGAAGAAGCAAATTGGGAAGATTATAAAAACTGCACTACAAAGGATATCATCATGGAACAAGACTCGATCTCATCCCTACCTGGAAACAATTCTTCCCAAACAAACCTATATAACATAGTTGAAATGGATAGAAATGTCTCCTCACTGGTAAGTTTTTTAGGAAGTGCAAAGAAAAGGGAGAATGCAGAGCCCATGGATATCGATGAAATAGATACTGCTAGCACACCAAAAAAGAAGAAAGTTGAACAAAAACCACATATAGTGAAGGTGAAGAAAAACAACATGATAGGGAAGATAAAGAAGAGCAATGAAAAGGAAAAATAGAAACAAGAAGAACCCATAAAAGCTGGGTTAGAACTTCAAAAGTATGTATTTGATGGAAAAACTCCAAACTTTTATGAATCCAAAGAAGATTGGTTGAACACTTACAGAGAGAAGGCTGATAAAACTTTTGATGAGACAGTAAAGCTATATGAGGAAACAAGATAGTTTCCCGAGCCAGATGTAACATTAAAGACTGTAAGGGATCATGCTATAGACACCCTAAGTCTAGCCATGACAATGGATAACAAAGTGTCCAAGGTTAGGGTGAACCTAGATAATGTTTCTACTATGGATATCACGCACCTTAATAGAGAAACCAATGATATCTTAAATACCGTATTTCTAAAGGCTACTTTATAGATATCCAAGCTGGAGTGAACTAAAACAAAAACTCAAGACATCTTGAGGAAAGTAAGGGTTGAGAACATGACCCTTAAAGTCAAATTTAGAAAGTTGCTAGATGAATTGGTTAAGGTGGATGGACAAGAATATAAGGGAGCATTGGATCAAAATTTGTTGGATGAGAAAGAAAAAGAAATTTAGGTGCTTAAAAATAAAATTAAAATTCCTTCTACCGATGTCATTCAGACCTCTGAGTGGACAGATTTTGAGAAGGAAAAGGAGGCTTTAAATACTAAGCTGACATGATTGCAAGGCCAAACTTTTGAAGCTCGAGAATATAGAGAAAAAATGGGATAAATAATCTAAGTTGCTAAAATAAGGCGAAGAGGATTTAAAGGTTAAGATAGTAGCCGAGGAAAAGGAGCTACAAGAGAAAGGTGAAGAGGCGGAAATTCCAGCCACTATGCCCAATGTAGAGATAGACACCACCTCTTTGTCTAATGGTATGTCACAAGTAAATCTAAGGGATGTAGAGCTTACACGGTTAAAGAAACAAAATAAGAATTTAGAAGACATGGCTTCGAAAAAGGAAGAAGAGATGAAGAATTTAACAAAAAGATGTCAGGAATTGCTAGATAAAAATGCCAAGTTAAACAAGCAGGTGATTGGCAAAATGGCCTTGCAAGGAGCCTGTCATATGATCTAGGATAAAATCATTTCAGAAGGTGACAACTTTAGGCATTATTTAGATTTCATTGCATATCAGGAGGATGCTTTGGAAATGGCTAAGAAAAAGGTTTTGATAGTAAAGGGACAATTGCATAAGAGACCAGTAGGGGTAGCTGAAAATGCTGTCAATTTTCTAAGCAACTTACCTGAAGAACAAACCATCAAGTATGGTATCCAAAATAGAGTTGTTGTTATTTCTTGAGCTAGAAATGTGTTTGGAAAACATAGGATGTTGGACACTGTATAGGCCAAGATTGATATTATAGATCACAAAGTCAAATAGGTGATTGAGTTATTTAAACCATTGGTAAGCAGGGGGATTCCTTTCTTTTGGGAATAAAAAGGACTCTTGTTGAATTAAGAAGAGTATGTGGAAATATTATTCCTTCATAGGTATGACCACAAAAAATTTGGGGATATGTAGCACCCCCTGTCGGTCCTCATTGTGGAAATAAATTCAATTGTATGGATAAAAAAAATTCAGATTACAACCTTGAAGATATCAAGGAAGGAAGAACGATGAGTTTTCCTTGAGACATACCTATTCATAGTCACCTCTCTCATACTTTGTATAGCTCTAATCAACTGAGATATACAGATAAAGGATTTTAAGCCTATTTTTCTATAAATCATGATGTATATGCCACATTCGAGTTTGTTAGAAGTTTGTTCTTTAGTTTGTAACTAATTTTTATTCTAGGTTCGGTCTAGGAGGTTCGAGACATTATAAATTTACCTCTTGCAGAGGGAGAAATAGTTGCAAACTGAGTAATTTTGGAGTTGTATGTTTTCAAGTGTTTCAAAATAAAATTGCAGAGCCGAAGCTGGTATTTTTCCAGAGATTCATTTGTTGTTCCATATTACAGTCTGTGCTTTCTTTTCTCATGTGAATGTTTTCCTGTTTATGTGTCCATTATGTTTTCTTCACTTCTGGAATGAGTGTATAAGAGTTTTAGAATTCAAACTCATTTGCTCTATCTGTTCTTTTCAAATGTCCACAAACCATTTCTTCTAAAGTTAATACAAAATTCATTTCATAATGCTTTCTTTTAATGGTCTGTTCATGTTCTTCATTTACCACCAGACAATCAATATTTGACTTTGAATGACTGGTTATCTTGCCTCTGTGTTAAAATTCCCATGCATAAAATGTTGTTATCTATATTTCACATCTTGACTCCATAGCCCAATAGTCCTCTCTCCTATTTCAACCAATCTTACAAACAATACACATTTTCACTTGTATATATATGGAATTGTTAATATTTGTTGAGAGATCCCTCTCAGAACAGAAGAAAGATAGTCTTCCCTTCAAAAGTGGTTTTGTTGTTACCTGGGAATAAGCCTTCACAATATTTGGTAAATTTCCATCGCTAACACCCCCTTAAGAACAACTTGGGATAGGATTGAAGGATTTACAAAAGTGACACTATTAGCAGAAGGAAGGAGGCATTAGAGCCCATCCCCCCTTAATGACAAATTGTCGAAGTGCTAACATAGATCAAAGTTTAGAAAACTTCACTTCTGTAAGAGACTTGGTGAAGATGTCTGGAACTTGATCATCTGTAGGGAAAAATAGCACTTCAAGAACATGATCATGAATAATATTTTTCATGAAGTGCATATGTAGCTCAATGTGTTTGCTGCTTTGATGTAGGACTGGATCTTTGGCGAGCTTGATGGAACTTTGATTGTCGCACCAAAATGGAGTAGGATGTTGCTTCTCGAATCCAAAATTTTAGAGGATCTATCGAATCCCTAAAGCTTCCTGATTGGCATCAACTGTGGCTCGAGATTCTACTTTCGATCAACAAAGAGCAAGAGCTTCTTGTTTCTTACAAGCCCGAGTGACAGGTCCAGATCCCAGACTGAAAACATAACCTGCAGTAGAATTTCAATCATCAGGATTGTTGGCCCAATACAAATCAGTGAAACCAAACAAAAAAGGTTTCCCCCTATACTGCAATAAATCCCAAACTGAATTGTACCTCGAATATATCGAAGTATTCTTTTTTCCACTTTCTAGTGACTTTCATGAGGTGTTTGCATATAAAGGGAAACACGACCAACAACAAAGGAAAGGTCAGGATGAGAATGAGTCAAGTATAAGAGACTACCAACAAAATGATGATATAATGTGGCATCTACTTCAGGTGAAGTACAAGTGGAAGAAAGTTTGACTCTAGCCTGGAAGGGAGAAGGGGATGGTTTACAATCTTCCATGTGAAAGCGACGAAGAAGGTCACAAGCATACTTAGAATACGAAAGAAAGATTCCTTTTTGGGTTTTGAAAGACTTGGAGACCAAGAAAATAATGCAAATGTCCTAAGTCTGACATTTCAAAAATTTTCTTAAGACTGGATTTAACATGGGTTAAAATCTTAGGGTCACTACGAGTAAGGATAAAATCATCAACATAAAGAACACGTATGATGATATGGTTTCCTACTTTCTTGGTATAGACATTGGGGTCATAATGAAATCTATAAAAATAAGTGTTAATTAGAAATCTATCCATTTTTCCATACCACGCTCTACGAGCTTGCTTAAGGACATATAAATATTTCTTAGGGTGAAAAACAACGATAGAGTTGTTCTTAACATATATAAGAGGTTCTTCCATGTAATTTTCCTCCCGTAAATTACCAAGTAAGAATGCAAACTTGACATCCATTTGATGGAATTCCCTGTTATGTAAGGCTGGAAGGGAAAGAACAAGGTGGATGGAGTTCATTTTTGCGATAGGATAAAATGTTTCATTGTAGTCAATCCCTTCAACTTGGGAAAAAACTTTGGCAACTAACCTTTCCTTAAGTATTTGAATACTTCCATTTGATGCATACTTAGTTATATAGACCCATTTACATCTGACAAGTTTTCTTCATTTTGGAAGAGGTACAAGATCCCAAGTATCGTTTGCCATTAAGGAACGATATTCTTCATCCATAGCTGCATCCCAATATAGATTTCCTGAAGCTTCTGTAAAATTTTCTGGATCATGATTCTTGGAAACTTGAGCCAAAAGAGAAGAGGCTCGCTGAAAATGAGAACGTGTTCGATGTTGATTCTTAGGATCACTGGCAATATCACTAGATACTTCACATGTTGAACAGACCCATCGAGCATGCAATTGTGTCAGTGCAATTGGAGGAACCTAAGTAGGTGGAGGTGGATTTTCATCCTCACTATCATCATAAGAAATTGAAGTTGCAAATTGGTCAAGGAAGTTGGAAGTAGAAGAAGGCACAATCGTCGAACTAGGCTCGTAGGCCAAAGATGGAACAACTGCCAAGTTAGGCTCCTAGGCCAAAGATGGAACAATAGCCAAGTTAGGCTCCTAGGCCAAGATATTTTCATCTAATTTAACATCTCTTCTAGTGATTATATCATGAGAACATGGTTGAAAAAGTATATAACCTTTTACACCTTCAGAATATCCAAAAAATATGCACTTTTCACTTTTAGGCTATAAGTATTTTTGTTTTTCATCCAAAATGTGAGCTCATGCTTCACTACCACACACATGGAAATGACTTACATCTAGTTTATTTTACTCCATGATTATTTCCATGTAATACCTTGTAAATATTTAGTAGGGGTGCAATTAACTATGTAATTAGAACAATTTATGGCTTCATCCCAAAATTGAAGACTTAGTCCCTTAGATTGGATCAGACAATTAGCCATTTCTTTTAAAGTGTGTTTCTTCCGTTCAACTACACCATTTTGTTGTTGTGTATATGGAACAATCTGTTGTTGTTGGCTTCCTTATTCAGTGCAAAAGTAGTGAACTTTTCGTGGACATATTCTCCTCCATTGTCAGATCTTAACTTAATGATTTGATGACAAGGGCCTTGTAGGCCAAGAACATGTTAAATACTTTGCTCTTAAGTTTTAGGAAAAAAAACCAATTTCTTTTGGAGTAATCATCAATGAAAGTTAAGAAATATTTGAAACCAGAAAAAGAAGCAAATGGAAGAGGACCACACAAGTAACTATGCACAAGCTCCAAGGGAATTGAGGCGTTCCAAGAGGCATGTTTGTCAAAACTGTCTCGATGATGTTTTATGAGTACACAACTAGAACAAACACCATCCCTATAAGACAACATCAAAATACCTATCACTATATTGTCTTTACATAGTTGTTGCAGTGAGCGATAATTTAAGTTACCAAATCACTCATGCCAAAGTTTGCTCAAGTTATCACTATGAGCAACAAAAGATGAAGGAAAAATTGATCACCCAAAGTTGTTAAATTTGTACAATGTGGTAATATCATCAACAATTTTGGTAGCTAGGACATCTTGAGGATATTTAAAATCCTTGATTAAAACTTGGTGAGGTGTAAACGTTATAGTTTTACCTTCACTAGAATGAGTGGTTTGATAGACTCACAACAAATTGCAGGAAATTCTTGGAACACATAGTACATCATTAAAATGACCATTTTCTACTGGAACTATTCAAGATGCTACAACACTTAGAGAACTATCATCACCAACAAATATTTATTTGGTGTTACATTCATGCATAGTAGAACATATGGCTTGATCCTTAGCCATATAATAAGATGCACCAGAATGAATGACCCATTCATTTGAAGTAGAAGAAGAAGGTGCAGTATAAGAGTTACCAAAAGCACAAAGTGCATGTCCATGAGAGGTAGATTCTAAAGACAAATATAGGTTGATGTGGTCCTTCTTCATTGCTACTTCCAAGGATCCCATCTTCTTGAAACACTTATATTCATCATGATTACATTTCCTGCAATAGTTGCAATGACGCTTAGTCTTCTTTCCTTTTGCTTGGATCCTTTGTCATTTTTTAAAGAAGGAGCTGACTGAGAGGGTTTGGGATCCTTGTTTGACTTATTATTGTGAAAATTTTGTTTCTTGGGATGTTTGGAATTTTATTTTTGTTAAGATAATAAGGCTTTCCCAGATGTATCTACATTGCTAATTATTCCAAGAAGTATGAGCTTATCTTTCTCTCTAATTGAGGAATCACAAAAGGATTCAAGAATAGGCTATTGATAGCTAGCTGCATTCAAGGATTCTTTCATGGAGTAAAATGTAGATACAAAAACAAAATATGTAGGTCCAAGTTTGAAAAAATATGATAAATACATTGTTTGTCTTCTCTCTTAATCTTGCATTCTTCGCATAAGTCTGAGAGTTTTTTACTTAGATAAATAATCTTGAATGCATGAAAAATCACTTGGATTTAAAGAAATCAACTCATTTTCAAGTTGATGACCTTAAATTTTAGTGTGTTTACCAAACACAAATTCCAACTTTCCCTAAGCTTTATTAGGTTCATCAATTCCATATTTGTGGAATTGCAAATTAGTGGAGATTGACATCCCAATCAATCCACGAGCTTTATCACATTTGTGTTTCCATTTTATTTTCTTATCTTCATCAATGGGTTCTATTTCTTTCCCTGAGGTAATTTTGAGAAGTCCTCTACTTCGTAGAACATGCTCGATACGATATTTCCACGAAAAATAGTTAGAACTGGTAAGCAGAATATCACAAGGGGTGGGCATACTATAAAATAATGGATGAAGAAATAAAAACCAACTGTCTGGATGTAAAGAGATCAAAAAATTAGGCTATTGAAAAAAACGGCACTGAAAACTAATTTTGTATGATGAAGTTATGCTTGATCAAATAAAATGTTGAAGATGTCCCCAATAGTGATGCGACATAAATAAAATTGACCAATTAAAAAAAAAGAATCCCCCTCTTCCCAAGATGAACCTTTGACATCATTTTACAAGAAAGTTGCTTTAAGTGAATCACTTTTGTAAAATAAGTGATTTTCACTTTTACAATGATGTTACTTTTAAATAGTGCAACAAAAAATAAACTAAAAAACTTACATGATTCACTTTTTTTTTAATTTAACTGAGATGCACTTTTACAATAAAGTAAATTAAAATTAGAAATTACATGCACTATTAAAAAAATAACTTAATAAAACTTGAACTCAATACCTATTAAGGAATAAAGCAACTTTGAACAAAGTGAGTTAAGATTAAAAGGTATGTAAAATAAGGGAAGGAGGAAGGGGAATTTTTTTTTTCTCTTCTCTATTGGTCTCCATGCTTGCTTCTTTTACTACAAATCACACCACAAACCGAAACAAAAAATATTTTTCATGCTTTTGGAGTTAGATCTCGTTAGCTTACCTGGAAAGTGTATGTTTTCTCTCTGTTTCTGATTCGCCGCGATTGGACAAGGTGCACAGAAAAGAGCATATGTAGCAGAGAAAAACACTTTCCCTTTCTGTTTATGATTTGCTGCGATCATGCAAGGTGCATGGCAAAGAGAATACACAGACATGGAAGGAAACAATCTAAGACTAAAAAAACTATAATAATATAGTTGTCAAAATATGAGATATACTTTTTTTTTAAAACTAAAATAAAAAACCATCACTATAACATTATACCTTCAGATCTATTGAAATGAGCGTTTCTGGAGAAAACATAAACAATTTCAATGAAATGAAGAATATTTTTCAATGGAAACAGCGCTTCGAATGCAATGGAACACCTCCCATGGGCCAAAAAATCTCATAAATTCCATAACCAGAAACCCTTTCAAAGTTTTGGGAACACCAATTCAAGCTCTAAATCATAACCGGAAGTGGCTCTTCATAAACGCTCTGATACCATGTTCAGGTACATAGGGTACTCCAAAAAGACCAAACACCTAGAGCATCCACTTACACAAATAGATCATAGATCAACACACCAATGTTTTAACGTGGTTAAAACCCTCAAGAGGGAAACAATCCACAGCCCCAACCAAATAGCTACTTGGAGAAATTTATTATGCAAAAGGAAGAAAGTTACAATTGAGCTTCTCATAATCAATCAACTAGCCAATCACCCTCCATGCTCTTTAAATAAAGATCAAGAACCAATCGGGTGTTAAGCGGTGGTGTTAAGCCATTGATCAAGGGTAGGTATAATCCAGGAGGAGTTGAACCGTCAGATCACTTTATGTCTAGAACATATCGTGACCGTCAGATTATAATATTTACAAATGTATACTAATGCATAATAAATAAACACACTTTACCTAATGAATATATTACAGAATTTGATCTTAACTAACTTATAAGTGTCTAAATATCCTCACATCCCCCCTTAAGAACAACTTGGGATAGGACTGAAGGATTTACAAAAGAATAAGTACACAAAAACAACCTCATTGGATAGATTCAAATTGAACTACTAAATAGACTATGCATCATTGAATAGATTCAAATTGAACTACTAAATAGACTATGCATATTCTACCAAGTTGGTATAGAAACATTAAATTTTAAAAGTTAATTAATTCCATCAATTGAGAAAATACTAAGTTCTTGAGCTATTCTTAAAGGATATTGAGCTTCTGATGCACCTCATAAGAAAAAAACTGAGAACTTCTCCATTCATATGATTTCAATTTTACACATTAGATGTTGACCAAACATTGGGGTAAATTTTTCTTATCAAATTTGACATGTTAAACTTTCTTAGGGTGTGCAGTAATAAACAAAATGGTATATTTTAATTTAATTTGGCATCACATGGTGTCTTTTGAAGAAATAAAATGTGTAGTGAAGATTTCATGTTCACAAAAATCAGTGACAATAATGGATATTCATGCACCTTATGTGTTTTTAGTCTTACCTATTCCTCCATACATGTTTCATCTTTGTCATCAGAACCTATATGTTTTTGGGGAAAATGATGTTCATTGAAACTATAGTGCTGAATGCACCCAAACAAAAAGTAACTATATCACTTGCTTGATGAAAATTCTTTGTCTCTTTCTAGATAAATGCCGAAGTTAAGATTCTCATTCAAAAGAATGTTCCACTTTGTCATAAGTTGGAGTCTAGAGGTACTCTTTGAACCAAAAATCGAAAAAATAGAAAAATGCATTCAACAAAACATAAAAACCATCGTCCACCATCATCCACACAACAACCACCATCCAAAAAACATTCACACAATAACCACCTACATCCATCAACATGTAAGAGTTGTAGGAAACAAGATCATCGATATGGGAATTTTGCTGGAATAAGAATAGTCATGAAAACTTAGGCAGACCGATCCTCATCCCTTATTTCATATCAACTACGAACGTATCATGTAGATGGGTGTTGAGCATTCCATACTTGGAGGTGTCATCCATAAAGGGGGATTGTTTTGTAGAAACTTGAAACAATAGTACTAGAAGAGGTTTTCTACCATTTTATGGTAGTTTAGAAGGAGGTTGCACCTATTGTTAGTCATGATCAGGGATGAATCATCTTTCCTAGGGAAAAGAACAACCTTAGTGCCAACTTGTGGAGGGATTTCCTTCCTATTTCATACCATATATTAACTCTAAGGTCATAAAAATACAAACCTATGCCTGAATAAGACGCCGATCTTGGATAAGATAAGTCTCAATGAATTTTCCAGTCATAGATCAATTAAATGGGAGGGCCATGTCTAGTTGTTTTAGTCCTCATACTAGTGTACTAGGATATGCGGTTATGGGAAATGTCTCTTGTTCTAACCATTGTCCAAATTCCTCTTAGGAAAATCCATGTAATCGCTGAGATTCCACCATTATAGGCTTATCCATAGCCTTGATATTTAACAAATGAGTAAAAGAATTTTCATTTGTTTTCGTTGGAGCACATGAGTAACATTGAAGGAGGCATCTTCCATTTTGTGAATATGTGAACCAACGTTCCTTTGATACTTCTTCCCAATCATTGATATTTTTGTAGTAATCCTTTATTCAATTTCATGAGCAATGGACTCATTATGATGGCTTTGTTGTTTCTCTTCCATTGAACATGGGAGTATTAATCTCACAATCCAACATTTAGGGAATCCCTTGTGGAGGAATCAGTTAATGGTACTTATTATGAATTCACTAATATACTCTTCCCCTCATGGATCACATGTCACACCTCCTTCATATATCCTTTACTCATATGTAGGCTAAGTTGACAGCGCAGTTTTGGGCCTTATGTTAAGTTAGAGACCCACACCATTTCATTCTTCAATACAAATATGGTTGACGCCTATGAATAACATTTTCGGATGCAACCATTGATTTATTCATTCATTCTACCTCAAGTCAATCGATCGTATACCGGAGATAGGACATTTACTCGCCCATGCGTAATAAGGGTTCAATCAATATTCAAAAATTGCAACATTCAAAACTCAATGAAATTACAACATTCAAAACTCTATGAGGGAAAACACAGATAAATGGATTAAAATTCAAAAGGAGGGGAAAAAAAAAGTGGAAGTGTAAACAAAAAAAGGAGGCAAAATTCAAAATGGAACTATTTTATTTATAAAATCATGTTTTACTTTTTTTTAGATATTTAGAAAATATGATCAAAGTGGAACTATTTTATAGAAATCATACATAATAAAGAATTTCAATTATATCTATAACACTGTATTCTTCTTCTTTTTTAACAAATATTTGTATTCATTCTTTTAGTTCATTGAGAATATTCTTAACAACTCAAACGATAGTATTATATCAACATTACACCAAATTAACACAACTTTAAATTGGGAAATTGAACATAATTATGATTCTTCAATTGTAGATTGTTGATCTCATATCGAGTGTTCAATAACTATTATGGCTATCCAAGATCATATGAATTAAAAAAATGGCACTTGGGGTTAGAGAAAAACCATAAAACTTTGAAATAGTTAGTTTACACATAACCATGGAACCTAATAAAGTCTTGCATTGTTTTTTTTTCTAAAAAAAACCTACATTTGCATAATCATAACTCAAGTTGCTAATGAGTTGAGGCCCACATGATAGAAGGCCCACATGATGAGGTAAATTTGTCCTTGGAGCACCCTTAGATAATAACTATCTTTCTCAACATTGGTAATAATGCTCCCAAATTATTATTTTCTTGCATAGCTTCCTTAGGAAACGTTTATGTTCTAAGATCGTAAGAGAATCTCACGTGAACTTATATTTATGGTGTTCTAAAAAAGCATTATGTGGACATATGTCTTAGTGATATTTTATTTCATGAACAAACCAACTATCAAATAAGGAGTCGCTGCTTCTTTGGCTCCCCGTGAAGGAGTTCCGTGGTTCTCTTTTCATCTAACTACAATTTTCTTTCATGATGGGAGTGCTTTTTTTTGGTTTTCAATTGATTGGCGGGGAGTGGGATATATTGGGATCCATAATTCAATGTGTGCGACTCAATTTTATATACACATACTTAAAAACTTATTTCTCAATTTATTAGTAAACAAGAGCTACGTGGTGGCAATGTCTCCGACATTGCTAGTTGCTTTTTTGTAGAAAGTCGTAGTGAGGAGGAATTTGGTTAGAATTAAGGACAATTTATGGATAATTCTTAGACTTTTGTTCTTTAGACAATTAAACTTCAAGAAAAAAACTCTATATTTATTTTTATTTGTAGGATTTGTTGCAATGTAACAGTTCTATAGATTATCAACATATATTTATGTTTCTCATTGTCATGAAATTATGAAGATCTCAAGATCAAGTCCTAATGAGTTCCTTGCATTTTCCAACCAATATTTTGGTTGATGATTACTACCATCCTACATCTGAAAAATAAAGGAAAATAGGATAAATCTACAAGATGGTGGTAAGGCACTAGTAAAAATTACAAAGGAATGACATTAATGACATGAAATACTACAAATTGATTAACATGAAATACTACAAAAAATGGCACAACGTTGACAAACAAGTAAGACATGAAAAAATATGCTTGTCATCGTGATTTGACCCAAATTAATGTATCCCTTGGATTCAAAATATGTAATTTTTTAACCCTTCATAGTCAATAAGTGAATTCATAACCAAATTTAAAATAGCTAAGTGAATATTGGCTATCACCATTGGTATTGTATTGAGAATTCATAATCAATTTCAAAACTCGAATAGTAATCTTTACAAGATTAGGTTAGTATGCAAAAAAAAAGCAGAAGAATCAAATTCAATTCATAATGAAATGGACATAATTACATTTTAGAAGATGTGTGTGTGACTTCTGAAAACATTTCTTATTTGAGCATCCATGTTAGCAATTAATCAAGGCCCCTACCAAATATCACTCATTACAACTTGGTAATTATGCATAACCATACAATACATGTATCATTAATAAAATCATGATCAACTATATGTTCCACACAACAAAGATCATCCTGGCTCCCTTTATTAAGAGAGTGTTTCTTATGTATCATAAACAAAACCATGATCAACTATATGTTCCACACAACAAATATCATCTATGGTTCCCTGCATTAAGGGAGTGTTTCTTATGTATTTGCAGTCATCGACTCTTCATCAGTTTAGGTGCATCAGATAAGATGACATTTAACCTAATTTACGTGTCTGAGCCGAACAGTGGAAGGGAAAGAATGTATGAGTTTGAACCTAAGAACGCCTACAATATTTTTTGAACATGTTCAAGTCATTCTTGCACCAAACTGGAACTCATAGGGCCGAATCTTTCCAACTATAAAAACCATTAAAGAAAGTCATTCTACACATGGATCAAAATAGATTATTAGTGTTTTTAGGATTGATTAGCTAAATAAGAGCCTAAATATCCCATCTCTTTGGACTAGCTAGAGTCTTTGAGTGCTTTGAGCTTCAAGCAATAGGTTTGGAGATCAATACCCCAGGTGGCACATAAACTAAACATTCAATATCATTCAAGCCCTAAAATTATAAATTGTAAAGGAAAAAAGTGAAAACTAGTAAAAATAATAAGGATCATTGGGAGATAAAAAAAACACAAATCCCCTTACAAACAGACCTACAATGCGTTATTCATAGCATTATTATAAGAAAACAAGAAAATAAAAAATATAAGGCATTTAAGCCCTAAATTTGAATATCTGAACCAAACTAACAACCCTTTAAAACAATATGCAACATTAAAAACAACAATCAAATGAATGCACTTACAAACATGAATGATTGAATTCGCAATATCCACCGCGTTGCATTAACAATCATTAGCATCCTTTAATGTCCAAAACAAAACCAAAAATATTATAAAACTTTCAATAATTCACCTAAATATTTGCAAAATCTTTGCATAGACTTTATGATATAATTATTTATAATAGTTTTATAAATGTCCAAAACTTACTCAAATGTACACTATTCACAACTAATTGCAAAGTTTATTAGAAAATTTTAGAGAATTTTAAATTACACAAAATGTTCAGGGAATTTCTAAATTAATAAAATTACTTAAATATTTCACAGTACTTTAAACTATGCACATAAAAAATCAAATTATATGTAGTGTTTCCTCTAAATTTCAGACTTTGCCTGATTTTTTATATCATCATGAAAGACACAGAATAATGTGAAACCTGGGCATAGGCATGATCATAGTAATGTGCACTTTTCTTTGAAATAGGCTATAGGGTTGAGCAAGGACAATGCCAGGAGGTCCAGATAGATGCAATGTTAGTGCCAGCTTCGTTATGACATGATAGCCTCCATAATTCACTTGCACTAAAGCCACTGGATCGTGCACCTTCCAACCCTCATACGCCATGGATTTTTCCCAATGAAGAACAACCGAGAAGGAACATGAAACCATATTTAGATGGCACATTAACTGCTATTGAAGCATGAAGCAATTCATTCATTGTAGTATAATCGGACTAATGAATCTCAACCATCAGGAAGTAACTACATAGTGAGCTAGCAACACCAGCCCAACTTTATTGGAGAGAAAAGAATACAACCAACTTTATTGCAGAGAAAACTAGCAATACCAGCATCTCCTCATGCCATCGTGAACCAAAGGTTCTTGAGATCGACATTGAATTTACACTATCTATTTAAAGGATCAACTATCTATGATGGAGGATGGGTAAGCATAAGATTAGAGGATGGGAACTCTGAATGGGAACTCGATAATGCAACTGAGGTCAGGTAACTAGTCTCAACTATTGATGGGTTTTGATTGAGTAGTTAATCTAGTCGGTGAAGCAGTTGAATACCCCTAACATATCCAGTCATAGAGGAGAAGGTAGCTTACCTATAATGTATAGGGGATGGTGGGCCAAATGGAAAGTACGCTAAGCAAGATGAAGAATATAGAGATTTGGGGGTACCACAGCTTCTCCAAAGGGATAATTTCATTTATAAGTGGAATCTGCAACTCTCAACCAGTTTAATAGCTAAAAGGCTCATATCCATGAATGCCCAGTTTAATAATGATCATATGCATGAATTCCCTACATATTAATATAGTCATTTATAGCTAAAAGGCTCATTATTGATCTCATCACCTCAATTGTTGTAGCTTCCCCCATTACTGTTACCATACATAAAAAGAGACCACAACAACAAAAATGAAATACTAAAACACACAAGGAAGGAGCTAACAGGCTTCAACTAGAGACCTTAGCTTGCAACAAAATACTGAATACACTACTCCCATTGAGGTTGAGTGTTGTGCTCTCAATTTTATTTTAGCTTCAAAGATTCGTATATGTATATGCATCCTCTGGTTGAGCAATCCTTTGGATTTTCCAATGCACCAACGAATATTTACTAAAAGGTTTCTAGGAAACATGTCAATTGGAGCAAACAAACAAACATCCTTGATTAAATCGGTGCATACAACAGTGTAAAGTGGAACTTAACAATATACATGATTAATTCCTTCTTTATTTTATAACATTTATGTTCAAAATTTATTTATCATTTAAATAAAAAATCAATTAATAAATAAAATTAAAAAATTGTTTTTTATTATTATTAATTTTCATCAATATTTTCATGTTATATATATTAACATTTCTAAATACATAATTTTCATTTAATCATTAATATGTTAAAAAAACAGTTCATAATAATATCTATCTAAAGGGTATTAGAAACCATTTAAAGAGTATCCAGGGAGCTTTTAATTGATTTTGCATAATTCATATTTTTAAATGCCTTATAGAAGGATGGGAGGAACATTCCTTCAAGCTCAATTGTTTTCTCTATATCCCAGAATGGAATCTCACATGAAAACTTGGAAAATTGGACTGTTAAACAAGTACGAAATAGGTACAAAGTATATGATGTAGTCCAATTATGAAGGATGACAATGTTTTTTGCTTTTTATTTTTGGAAGAGTTTTAGCTCATGATTAAAATGCTGCAATATTTTGTAATAAGTGAAAAAATATGAAGCAATTTTTTGGTGAAAAAATATGTAAACTAGTAAGAGAATGCAAAATCTAAAGAACACAGATTATTTACTTTTACACATATTATCTACTTTTCACAGTGCAGTTAACACTAAAACTATATTATTTTTTCAATATAAAAAACTAAAAAATAGATACACCTTAAACTTTTCAATACAAATTTCATATTTCCATTACTCATTTATATAAAAAAAACGCATCTTACAAATTTTGAAACACTTAATTTGTATGACATCATTATTCTCATTACTATCTTACATAAACAATTCAAAATCAAGAAAATAAACGAACTTACGTATAACGTTTAATTCGATATTTGAAAAGGTCATGAAATAATGAAAATCCTGTCTATTTTCTCTTTGTTTTTCACGATTAAAACAACAAGGAACACATGCAGAAACATTAAGTGTTTAGCCAATATCGAACAGGATTAAATGTTTTGGCTAAACATTTAAGTGTTTAGCCCTTAAATGTTTTCAGGATTAAATCAACAAGGAACACATGCAAGAAGTAATGAAAAAGACAATATCGAACAGGATTTAAATCCGATATTTGGTTTATTTTAATTTGATATTTGGCATTAAAAATGACCCTAAACTTGTATCATGAAAAAAAATTCAGGAGCATTAAAAACGGCCCTGATCTTGGTCAGAATATTTTAATATATTTTATATCATATTATTAACTTCTAACATCATGGTTGTCTAATACGTTGGATTACAAAATCTGGAATATTAATTGGGATTGTGGAAATCTGAAATATTAAAGGAGGCATTATTTACAAGAAGCATTGCTGACATCAGCCACACTGCTGTGTCTTGGGGTACAGGAACCCAAGGCAACGTCATCTCCACCATACCAATAACAAGCTAAAAAATAGACATTTAAAAAACTAAAAAACTAAAAAAAAGAATACACAACGTTAGTCTAACTTCTATTTTTTTTCTAAATTACTACAAATTTCTCCAAATAATCGCCCTAAGCGATTCATATATATCCCCTTGTCGGGGACATAAAAATGGTCCCAAAGCCACCATGTCAATTTCTTTCAGTTGCACGATTTCCCCTTTTCCTCTAGGATTTACTTATGGAATTTTAGGATATGGTTATTCACCCTATGCAATTCAAATATTGAAAAAATGTTGATGAAGTTCATGTCTCTACTTACCAAAATTTTGAAATGTGAAAAATTATTAGAAGACACCCTTTGTACTAGACCTATGTTAGGCCCCATTTAATAACATGCTTACTAGGAATTGAAAGATAATTTAACAACATTCCTTGCAATAAGTCCCTTAAGAACGAAATCTTTCCATACAAATCTGAATTTATGAATTGTTATTGTCAATCTAATCTATTTGAAGGTGAAATGAACTTTTGTTGCTCCAAGTATTGTAACACCCCAGTTTTGACCACATTTGCATTAAATATACATGGTACATATATTGTAAATAATAATGGCGAGGAGCTAAAGGGAAAAGCCCCACCATCGATTTGGTTATGTTATGTTTCGGATTGGAATGGTCACCTATGGTATATCGGGACATACGGCATATATTAAATTGTGACATCATGTAATTGTGCATTTTAATTAAATAACCCAACCAGCTATGTTCACTGTAACTAAATTGAGAAGGGGCATGATTCCAAAGTATAAGGAAGGTGAATGTTGAACATTGAGGCATGGGGGAAGAGCCATGTGTCACCACTCTCTTTTGCTCACTACGACCTTAGTTATTTCGTTATTAGTTGGGGCATTGTTTTTTTGGTAGAAAGACCACTATGCTCACACTCTCTCCACGACGCATCTTTTGGCCTGTCCACTATCCCGATCGTGGTTGTTCACTCACCTTCACACAGATTGAGTTAAAAGAATCCAGAATTCGTTGTTGGGGGGTTCAGTTCTCCTCTTCCTCACCGATTGTTGGCTTGTGAACATGTTCAGTTCTCCTCTTCCTCATGGATTTGTTGGCTTGCAGATCAATTATTTCGTCTGCTCATGCAGAGTTTTGTGTCTTTCTCCACCATTGTCAAACTGCATAATGGTTATGTTATTTCCATCGCTGAATCATGGCTGTAATGGCATCAATAGTGCTGTAGGTTCATAGTTGTTTGTGGGCTATTGTTTGCCGACATTTTACTTGCCTGTGTTTCCCCTTTTTGTGGTGGTATCGCTTGAAGAATTGTTGGGAGTTCCTACGTTCTGGTCGATTGTGTTTTTACCTTGTAAAGCTTGAATAGCTATTTGGTTGCTTGCATGCAGTGGTTTTGTCCTCAGACTGCATTGGAGTGGTGAATGAGGGCTTGAGGTGCTTGATAAACCTGGTGGGTTGAGAACCACATAGCCAAAGCTACTATGATGGCTTTCTTCTCCACAACCCCTGAATAGGACTAGAAGGGAGATCAAGGTCTGAGGGACTACATTGCAGAGAAGGGACTGATTTCCTTGTGTTGGGTGTGTGTGGGTGTTCTAGAAGCCAGGCTCGTTCTAGTTTTGGTGTATGTAGCTCTTCAATGAGCTCACCAGCTTAGCATTTAGCCTTTCCCAGCTCCAGGATGGCCTGATAAACCCAACTTTGTTGGCTTGGCTGATATGTTATTCGCCTGATAGACCCAACTATGTTGGCTTGGCTGAACTGTGTACTCTTCTGGTGTTGTTATCATTGGCTATGTGTAAGCCTTTTAATTCCTTATTCCTTGGGGAATCATGCCTAGCTCGGGGGTGGCAACGTTGCTGAGAGATTGTGGAGCACGCGGGCCTATGGTTGGGTGGAACGTTGCAGTGACGTAGCTGGTTGCAAAACAAGTTCTTATTAAGATAAGTATTCTTGCCTAACTTGTGTCTGCAATTATGTTTACCATTAATAAATGATGATATACATGTTAAATGCTGATATGTATATGCATGAGTATTGATTGATATGTTTTGCTTCCTTTTTGTAAATGAATGATTATGCTTCGTAATATGTTTTGATGTTTTAAGTATCATGATTCAGCATTACATATATGTATGTTCATGTTGGTTGGGTTAGATGCCCAGATGATTTGATGAATGGTAGCATCCTCTTCATCGGTTAGAGGGTCGAGGATGTTACAGTGTTGTATTAGAGCCAGGCTGTAGCATGGGCCATGAAGATGTAGTGATAGAGCTTATGTTGTAGCATTTATGCCTCAGAGGGCCATGAGAAATAGTTAACAGAGGTACGTTTCCTACTGCCCAACAAAAACTAGGAAAAATGGGTGAAGACAAGAAAATTCACAAAATTTTCTAAGTAACGAAATCATTGTCCCATCGGAGAACTTAGTGCGAAGTTCCTCCGACATGGAAGAAGTATTAGTATGATGGCCACCCGATGGAGGATAGCCAGCAGAAAATTTCATAATTCGTTAAAGGTCCGTCGGCCGTCGGTAGAAGATAGAGGATGGGGGAGTCATAGTTTTGGTGGAGATCATCCAAATACCACTGAAACGTTAGCTCCACGTAGTGGAAAGAACCTCCGATGTTTTGACTGTTGGTGATCGGTGAATGTTAGTGGAAGGGAGTGACGACGGAGTAATTTTTCAAAAAAAATTCTAAGGCATGAAAATCATCGACGATCGGCGGAAGTTAGTGGTATTGATCGTCGATGAACCTTAGTAAGAATTAGTTGAATGGATTGCCGCCATTGTGGGTGACTAGGGAACTAACCATCTTATGCAGTAGTTGCTAGTCATTCTGACATCCAACGCGGCGGAAGAAAGTGAAAAGAGAAAATTTTTGAAAATTTTTATAAGTCATAAAATCGTCGCCAAAATTTAGATGACGGAACCGTCGATGCAACGACAGACCCCAGGAGAAATTAGTTGTTCGAACCATCGATGCCATCGACAAAAAATAGTTGTTGGGATCATTGACACTATGGAAGGATTTAGCTATTTGTCAGTCCACCATTCCAACTTCTGTGTGGAATAAAACGTTGACATGAAGAGCTTAGTGGTTCAGACCGTCGACAAAAGAAGAAAGATTCAAAATTTTGTTTAAGTGTCGAAACCATCAACAGAAGTTAGTTGATGAGACCACCGATGGATGTCAATGGAAAATAGTTGATTGAGCGCCCACCATTGTGAATGGCTAGACAACGATGCGTTTGATGGGTAGAGCCTCCGAGCACCGATGACATAGAATTTCCAAAATTTTTGTAAGGAACGGGATCATCGCCAATCGAAGGAGAATAGTCGTTGGCATTGCCGATGAATAGAAGGTGGAAGAGCTGGTGCGGTAGAAGACAAGGCAAGAAGAAAATTCAAAATTTTCTCTAAGGCACGAGATCATTAGCCATTGGGAATGTTAGTGGATCAGATCACCAATTGAGAAAAGTTCAATGAAGGTGACCCGCCGTTGTGACTGCTTAGTCAACTATCCATCCGAGGCCGCAACAGGTAGTGCTTCCAACCACCGATGGGCTTGTGGCCGTGGAAGACATAGGAAGATCATGGGTCGCTGTTGCGGAAGCCTTGACAACTATCCTGCTGATGCATTAGTCTCTCGACTCATCAATGCCGAGTTGTTTAGTGTATAATGGTTCTGAGTTTCGATAACATACAATGATGGTGTGTAGTGCTCAGGAGTGCCAGCACTCCAAAAGAGTTAGGGCTTGTGGAAACCACCAGTACGGATGCCTAGAGGACTAAGTGTCTGATGCCATAGTAGGATGCCGCTCTGACCGCTGACAAGCTTTGGTCCATAGAGATTATAACGAGATTGTTGGCCACTGTTCCAGAATGATATACCACTGCAGGCTCGATACACCGAAAGGAAATATATGAGAAACTCCCTGATACAGTGGAGGAAATTAGAAGTTTTAGCCCCTGATGCACTGAAAGATTAGTAAGGAGAAGACTGATGAATAGTCCGTTTTCTCATCGATGCCGACTGGAATTTTAGTTGGTTTGCTGCTGAAACGTTGAAGAGAAATAAATGAACAGACCATCGATGAACTAGGTGTTTTTGACCACCAAATAATCAGAAAGATAGCTGGGAAGAGGTCCGATTGGGCCTAAGGATATTTGGGTTTTTCAAAGGAACCTTTTAGTAATTTTTCAAGTAGTTTTTGATTGTTTTTTAGTAGGTTTTCAGCAGATTATCAGCGATCATAGGGATAAAAGGAAAGAGAGAAAAACTTTGTATTTTAAGGAAAATTTTGTTTTAGGAATTTCTAGAAGAGGAAGGTAAGTAGTTTTGATTTATATTAATGATATGCATCTAACCGTTTGTTACTAACACATTGCAGAATTAGAGACAAATTCCAAGATTAGTACTCCAAAAAGAAAAATGTGGTAAGGCAAGAGGTGGTTCAGTCATGAGAACCCATGATGGGTATGATGCTCGGGATTCTTACGAGTGAGAAGAAGATGCCATGGGAGAAAAGAAGATGTCAATGGGTCAAGTAGCAGTACCTAGAATTTATGTAGCACTGGAGGACCACCAAGAAGATCACCAGTCAACGGTGGTTGAATTTGCAGGTAAGATTGTTGAACAATATGTTTCTATTTTGATTGACCCTGGTTCTACTCATAGTTACATTACTCCTAGAGTAGTGGAGATTTGTGCTTTTAAGAAGGTAAAGCATGGAAAATCTTGGTTAGTTCAGCTAGCCACTGGGACTAAGAGAAAGGTTAGTGAAGTGGTAGAGAAATGTCCATCGGTCATGAAGGAAGTGAACACTTGTGTAGATCTAAATGTTCTACCACTTGGTTCCTATGATGTTCTCATTGGAATGGATTGGTTAGAAACTCACCGAGTGAAGCTTGATTGTTATAACAAGACTTTTGAATGCATGGATGAAAAATGAAACCTAGTGGTGGTGAAAGGTATTCTAAAGGTAATTTTAGTAAGACAAGTTTCAGCAATGCAGTTAAAGAAGTTCTGTAGGAAAGGTTTCCAGTTGTATGCAACTCATATTCTGGAACCAACAGGCGATGAAACTCCTAGGTTGGAGAACTATCAGGTGCTACAAGAATTCAAGGATGTGTTTCCTAATGAAATTCTAGGGATTCCTCCAAAGAGGGACATTGATTTCACCATTGAACTTGTGCCAGGAGCAGCACCAATGTCCAAGACACCTGACAGGATGAGTACACTGGAGATGCTAGAGTTGAAGATGCAACTACAAGAGTTGTTGGAAAAGAAGTATATCCGATCGAGTGTGTCTCCTTGGGGAGCACCGGTTCTGTTTGTGAAGAAGAAAGATGCCACACTCAGGTTATGTATTGATTATAGATAGTTGAACAAGGTCACTGTGAAGAATAAATACCCTTTTCCTAGGATTGATGACCTCTTTGACCAAATGAGAGAAGCAAAGGTATTTTCCAAGATTGACTTGAGGTCTGGTTACCATTAGGTGAGAATCAAGGATGAAGACATTCATAATAAAACCTTCAGGACAGGGTATGGACATTATGAGTTTGTAGTGGTACCATTTGGTCTCACAAATACACCAACTACATTTATGTTCCTTATGAACAATGTCTTCAGCAAGTATTTGGACAAGTTTGTTCTTGTTTTCCTTGATGACATTCTTGTTTATTCTAAGAATGATGAAGAACATGAAAAGCATTTGAGATTGACATTGCAATTGCTCAGTGAACATCAGCTGTATGCAAAACTAAGGAAGTATGACTTCTACAAAGATAGAATTCAGTATTTGGGTCCCATTATCTCAGAGGAGGGTATATCAGTACACCCTAAGAAGATTGAAGCCATTATGAATTGGCCTACTCCAAGAAATGTGACAGATGTAAGATCTTTTATGGGATTTGTGGGATACTACAGGAGATTCATTGAGGTATTTTCCAAGGTTGCACATGCCATCACTTCTTTGCAAAAGAAGGGGATAAAGTTCGAATGGACTTTGAAGTGTGAAGAGAGTTTCCAATGGTTGAAGAATCTTCTCACCAGTGCACTAGCATTGAAAGTTGTAGATCCAGAGAAATATTTTGTGGTATGTACCGATGCATATGGACAAAGGCTGGGAGGATTCCTTATGTAGGACAACCATGTGATATGTTATGAGTCAAGAAAGTTGAAGGAGCATGAGAAGAGCTATGCCACTCATGATCTAGAGCTTGCAGCCATAGTACATGCCCTCAAGATGTGGAGACATTACTTGATGGGTAGAAGATTTGAGCTCAGAATAGACCATTGTCGTTTGAAGTATTTGTTTGATCAACCTACTTTGAATGCTAGGCAAGCAAGATGGCTGGAATTTTTATGTGAGTTTCATTTCTAAATCAAGCACATAAAGGGAAAAGAGAATAAGGTGGCTGATGTGCTCAGCACGAAGGTATAGGAAATGAATGTGGCATCTCTTAGTATTTTCCAATCAGATTTAAGGCAGCAGATTGTTAATCATGTTGCTGGAGATGAATTGTATGAGTAGGTAAAAGGCAAATTGCAGCAGCAAAGTCTTGAGAAGAAGTATGAGGGATATAAATTGGAATAAGATAGACTTTTTACTTATAAAGGTAGAATTTATATTTTGAATGTAGCATATTTGAGCTGAGTTGTTATGGATGAAATCCATCAAGCTTGGTATTTTGGTCACCCAGGATATTAGAAGACAATTGCTACAGCTAGAAAGTGGTACTTTTGGCCAGGAATGAAAAAGGGCATGGCTGAATACATTTCAAGGTGCATGAAATGTCAATAAGTAACGGTTGAGCATCAACACCCAACAGGATTGTTGCTTCCTTTTCCAGTTTCGGAATGGAAATGGGAAGTTATTTCCATGGATTTTATTACAAGATTGCCGATGACTTGGAGATAACATGATTCCATCATGGTTGTGGTACACAAGTTGACAAAAGTAGCACATTTTATACCAGTGAAGTCTATGCACAGGACTAATGACATTGCAAAGATCTTCATTAAGGATATTTTCAAATTGCATGGATTGTCGAAGGAAATAGTTTCTGACAGAGATGTCAAGTTCCCTTCCAATTTTTGGAAACGATTGTTTGTAGATTTGGGTACAAAGCTAAACTTCAGCACTACCTACCATCCTCAGACAAATGGGTAGACATAAAGAGTTAGTCAGGTGCTTGAATATATACTTCGCATGTATGTGATGGAAAAACCAACCAAGTGGGAACATTACTTACACTTAGTAGAATTTTCTTATAACAATGGATAGCAGGAATCCTTGGGGATGAGTCCATATGAAGCTTTGTATGAAAGAAGGTGTAGAACACCAGTGAATTGGAATAATCTAGTGAACAGGGTTATGCTTGGACCAGAATTACTCAAGGAAATGGAGCAAGAGGTTGTAAAGATTAGGCAAAATCTTAAAGCAGCACAGGATAGACAGAAAAGCTATGCAGATAAGGATAGGATGAATAGAGAGTTCAGTGTTGGGTATCATTTTTACCTCAGATTGAAGGCGAAGAAAAGTTCCTTGAAGCTTGGAAGTTGTGTCAAGCTATCACCTAGATACTGTGGGCTATTTGAAGTGCTTGAAATAATAGGGCCTGTTGCATATAGACTTGCATTGCCTGCTAGTACTAGAGCTCATATTGTTTTTCATGTTTCGTTTCTTAAGAAATATGTACATGATCATAACCATGTGATAAATTGGGATGTGATTTAGGTGGAACCCGAGGGAGAGTTCCAAATTGAGCCAATGCGCATCCTCAACAAGAAGGTCACAATGCTCTAAAACCGAGCCATAGGGAAGGTAAAGGTGCATTGGGAGCATTACGGACCTGAAGAGGCTACGTGGGAGCTGGAGGATGCCATGTGATTGGCACATCCATTTTTTTTCAACCCTGTGGAACAGTGAGGCTATACCAGTGTAGCATTTTGCTCAAATTTTGTAAAGCACTGAGGATAGTGCTATTGAAGGGGGAGGGGAATGTAACACCTCATTTTTGACCCCATTTGTATTAAATATACATGATACATATATTGTAAATAATCATGGTGAGGAGCTAAAGGAAAAATCCCCACCATCGATTTGGTTATTTTATGTTTCGTATTGGAATGGCCATCGATGGTATACGGGGACATATAGCATATATTAAATTGTGACATCATGTAAATGTGCATTTTAATTAAATAACCCAACCAGCTATGTTCACTGCAACTAAATTGAGAAGGGGCATGATTCCAAAGGATAAGGAAGGGGAATGTTTAAAATTGAGTCATGGGGGAAGAGCCATGTGTCACCACTCTCTTTTGCTCACCACCACCTTAGTTATTTCGTTGTTAGTTGGGGTAGTGTTTTTCTAGTAGAAAGACCACTACGCTCACGCTCTCTCCATGACGCATGTTTTGGCCTTTCCGCTATCCTGATCTTGGTTGTTCAGTCACCTTCATGCGGACTGAGTTAAAAGAATCCAAAACTCATTGTTGGGGGGTTCAGTTCTCCTCTTCCTCACTGATTGTTGGCTTACGAACATGTTCAGTTCTCCTCTACCTCATGGATTTGTTGGCTTGCGGATCAATTCTTTCCTTTGTTCACACAGACTTTTGTGTCTTTCTCCACCATTATCAAACTGCATAATGGTTCTATTATTTCCATTGCTGAATCGTGGCTGTAATGGCATCAATAGTGTTGTGAGTTCATAGTAGTTTGTGGGCTGCTATTTTCCCATGTTTTACTTGGTTGTGTTTTCCATTTTTGTGGTGGTATTGCTTGAAGAATTGTTGGGAGTTCCTATGTTATGTTCAATTGTGTTTTTCCCCTGTAAAAGCTTGAATAGTTGTTTGGCTGCTTGCATGCAGTGGTTTTGTCCTCAGACTGCATTGGAGTGGTGAATGAGGGCCTAAGGTGCTTGATAAACCTAGTGGGTTGAGAACCACATAGACAGAGCTACTAAGTTTGCTTTCTTCTCCACAACCCTTGAATAGCACTAGAAGGGAGATCAGGGTCTGAGGGATTGCGTTGCGGAGAAGGGACTGATTTCCTTATGTTGGGTGTGTGTGGGTGTTCTAGAAGCTAGGCTAGTTCTGGTGTTGGTGTCTTTATCTCTTCAACGAGATCATCAGCTTAGCATTTAGCCTTCCTTGCTCCTAGATGGCCTAATAAACCCAACTTTGTTAGCTTGGCTGATCTGTTGTTCTCTTGATAAAACCAACTGTGTTGGCTTGGATGAACTATGTACCCTTATGGTGTTGTTATCCTTGGCTATGTGTAAGCCTATTAGTTCCTTATTCCTTGGGGAATCATGCTCAGCTCGGGGGTGGTAGAATTGCTGAGAGATTGAGGAGCACGCGGGCCTATGGTTGGCTGGAACATTGCAGCGACGCAGCTGGTTGCGGAACAAGTTCTTATTAAGATAAGTATTCTTGCCTAACTTGTGTCTGCAATTATGTTTACCATTGATAAATGATGATATACATGTTAAATGATGACTTGTATATTCATGAGTATTGATTGATATGTTTTTCTTCTGTTGTGTATATGAATGATTATGCCTCGTAATATGTTTGATGTTTTAGGTATCATGCTTCAGCATTACATATATGTATGTTCATGTTGGTTGGGATAGATGCCCGAGTGATTTGATGAATGGTAGCGTCCTCTTCGCCAGTCAGAGGGTCGAGGACGTTACAAGTATCTATAAGGATTAAGGGGAAGTTAAACACCATGTTCGTAGATTGGAAGGAAAAGCTCTTAAAGCTAGTATATTCTTAGATTACCATTGTTTATGGTATTCTTTCATTGTATTGCATAAAGGAAGAGTTATTGTTGGAAGTTGGTAAGGTTATAGGTAGATTGATTCTCCAAATTGGGACTAGATGCCCTGATTGGAGCCTTAAGTCTAGCGGAAGGAATGGAAATCCAACAATTCCTTTTGATGGATATAAGGATCTTTACTATAACATACCCATATAACCTACTAAAATGCATAAAAAAAAATTTCCTTCCCATAAAACATGGGCCATGAATATTCCTATAACATGAATTCTTAAGATTAACTGTTTCTACAACAATCCTTTCATAGTTAAAAGTCCCTTCCACAATTAAAACGTCCCTTTCACAGTTAAAAGGTCTCTTTGACAAACCAACATTCCCTTCTACAATTCTGCTTCCACAATGCAGATTGTGGGTTGCACAACATTTTCCTTTTTATAATTTTTTTCTTCCTCTTTTCACTTTCTGCAATGTGGATTGTAGATTGCGGAAAACATTATATATTAATAATTTCCTTTTTTTTTCTGCATTACACAATGGGATTTTGGATTGCGGAAACCTTAGCATTTTTACGACTTATCCTTCCTACTTTCTGCATTCCACAATTCGGATTGCGGATTTCGGAAACCTCTAGATCCTTCTCTATTTTATCCTCTACTTTTTGTTTTCCGAAATGTAGATTGTGGATTGTGGAAACACATATCTTCTTTATATTTTCTCTTCTTATTTCTGCTTTCCAAAATTGTAAATTGTATATTGTGGAACCTGGTGAATACTTTCTAGTCTTGTCTTCCAATTTCTGCATTCCAAATGTGGACCGCGGATTGCGGAAATTCCTTATATTCATTGCATTTGAACCTTGGTTTATGCTTTCGTAATGCGGATTGCGGGTTGCAGAGAAAATACCATTCCTTATAAATTTTACTATGATTTCCACTTCCATAATACGTATTGCGGATTGCAGAACCACCCCCACTTCCTTATGAGTTTTTACTTTATTTCCACTTCCACAATGTTGATTATAGGTTGCAGAAACACTTCAATTCCTTATAAATTTTACTCTTCTTCCCACTTGCACAACATGGATTGCGGTTTGCAGGTTGTGAAATCACTTGAATTATTTATAAATTTTTATGATTTTGCAAGCCTTCCGGCCGCAAGGTTTTTCACCTACCTAGTCTATGTTTTCTTGGAAATACTAAGGAATTTCCAACCCTCGATGGACTCACATATTTAATCTGATTGAGTTACTTAGACAAGCACATACTTCAGTATTTTTGAGTGGTATATAGTGGCCAGTTTCCTAATAACTTCAGCTGCCAAGCTCTCCTTCCCAATTTTACCCTCCCTTGGGAATTTAATGTACTATACAGGGCTTCACTAAATATGAAAGGCCGCATCAGAGTGCATACTTTAGTTCTTAAATCATAGGTCACTATACGTGACCCAAGACCTAAATAGACAACATTAACTATCAACAACCAATCTATGCTTATAAAACCGGTATATTAGTAACCCCTTAGTGTGCAAGATTAAAACACCTTTAACCCAGTAGAGCACATTGGCTTCCCTACCAAGGGACCCTTAGACTGGTTTTAACAAGGAATCATACAGCATCCTAGTAAATTTTTATAGAAAAAATATTACACCACTTGAGAAACCAATATCACCAAACACAAGTCGTTGCCATTTAAAACAAAGTATGAGTATACACCCGCACATAAGCAACATTTTCATCAATAAACTAAAGCTAGTATTTATCATTTCAGAAGCATTGAAACACACATTTACGCCTATGCCAAACATACTCTGAGCTCAATAGATTTATAAAAACATAAATCCAGTAATGAAAACCTATTGTAACATAAGTCACAACAAAAAGGGAACAACAACGTTCCACCCAACCATAGATTAGGCACAAATATGTTATTTCCTCAATCATTGCCGAGCTAAAGTATGCATGCCAAGAGAGAAGACAGATAACCTTTGTTCAATTTTCCAGGAAGAAATCACTTTCCTAACACAAAGTGCTGACGCAACAAGTATTTCTCTCAACTCTTTCCTAACACAGAGTGCTCACACAACAAGAGTTCATTCTTTCCCTTCATACTCAATAGAGTTCCTCCTCCTAGCATATTCTTTATTATATTCTAGTTTGCTAGGTCTTACTTTACAGCTATGGTCCATTCCCCAATGAATCCTCAACAACCACTGTGTTCCCTGATCTTCTAGGGTCTATTTAATCTTATTTCGTAGCTATGGTCCATTCACCATTGAATCTTCGTCAACCATTGCACCTTGATTTATCTAGGGTCTATCCGCTGCCATTAAGGTCTTCTATTGCCTGGTGTATTTCCCTAAGGTTTACTTCTCTACGTCTCCCCCTCTTGCACACATAGTATCATCTTTTAACATGGCTTGTCCCTTTCATTTTGAATTTCATCAAAGGAAATATGTAGCAGTTACAACTGCCCTCTAGTGAGCATTTGGATGGATTCCTCAATCATCCAAACTCATAAAAAATACAATGAAAAATAATAGTACACATAATGTTTATAAATCGATGGATATTGCATCCACACCCCCTAATTGCAACATTGTCCACAGTGTTCTTAGTCTTCCTCCACAACTTCCAGAAATAAACCTAGGTACTTCTTTTTCATGTCTGCCTTTAGTTCCCAAGTCGCCTTCTTTAGGATAAAGTTCTTCCATGGCACCTTAACCAGAGCGACGACCCAGCTCCGAAGTGTTGTTTCTTTCCTATCTAGAATGTGTAGATATTCCACTTGAAATTCTCCTTCTAGTTCCACCTATACCACATTCCATTCAATGATATGAATGGAATCATGTATATATTTCTTCAGCAATGAAATATGAAAGACATTATGAATTCTTAAGTGTGATGGAAGATCAATTTTGTATGCTATAGATCCAATCCTTTCCATGATTTGAAAGCATCCGCAGAACCATGGTGCTAATTTGGTACAACTTCCCAATTGCAAGGAGCTCTTTTTGGGCTTAACTCAAAGGTAAGCATGATCTCTAATAGAAAATTCTTTATTGTGTCTCTTCAAGTTAGCATAACTCTTTTGGTGATCCTGCACTTCCTTCAAGTTCTTATGTACCTTTCAAACAGTTTGTTCCATTTTTTGTAACATTTCAGGTCCTACTATAAGTCGATCCATAGGCCTATCCCAACTAACAGGGGTAGTACGCTTTTTCCCATACAGGATTTTGAATGGGCTCATCTTGGATGAGGCTTGATAACCATTGCATGCACACTCTACCAGATGCAAATAGTCATCCCACTTAGTGGGCCTTTCCATGCCATACATCTTAAGCATGTATTCAATGACTCAATTTGTTCATTCGGTTTGTCCATCTGTTTCAGGGTGGTAGGTAGTGTTGAAATTTATCTTGAAGTTCTAACTCTGCAAACAAGGATTTCCTAAAGTTTGATGTAAACTTGACATCCCTATCAGAAATTACCATATATGGTACTCCATGAAGTCAGAAATATTTTTACAACATTGATGGACTTATAAGTTGATTTCACAGGAATAAAATGAGCAGACTTGCTTAACTTATCCACTACAACCAGAAGTGAATCATGTTCCTTTTTATTTAATGGAAAACCTATGATAAAATCCAAAGATATTACCTCCCATTTCCATTTACGAATTGGAAAAGGTTGTAACAAACTTGCTGGATGTTGATGTTCAACCTTCACCTATTGAAATTCCAAACATTTAGACATATAATCAACTAAATATGCCTTTAATTTGGGCCAAAATAATTGTTTTCTCAGGGTTGTGATCATATTTTGGTAACCAAGGTTCCCTGCATAAGGAGGCATGTGTATTTCATTTAGAACAAACAATTTTAAATTTGCAACATTAGGCATGTATATTCTCCCTTTAAATCAAATTAACTATTTTTTGTCTACATTGAATTTTATCCCATTCAATTTTACCTTGTCTTTCAGCAATTTATTAAGTAAATTTTCATATTCAACATCATGGATTCTATATTTTTTTATTCTTCTCATCATATTATTCAAGTTGGCTCATAGTGATCTCATATACTTCATGAGCTCATTGACTGAGTACATCAACCACCCTATTTTCCTTACCCTTGATATGCTTTACATCGAAATCAAATTCTCTTAATAACGGCATCCATATTGCCCATCTGGAATTTAGTCTCGGCTGATTAAACATATTCTTTACAAAGGTGTTGTCTTTCAACAAAAGGAACGTTTTCCCTAACATGTAGTGGTGCCAAAATTTTAAGGCATCCACTACTGCTGCTAATTCTAGATCATGCACTACATAATTTCATTCATTCTCTTATAATATGCAAGATTCATAACATACCACATGTCCTTCTTGAGATAATATTTCCCCAATCCTTCCTTACTAGCATCAGTACAAACTGTGTTGTCTTTATAGGGGTTGGACACCTCTATAATTGGATCCATGGTTAACCATCTTTTTAGATTTTCAAATCTCTCTTGACACTTCAAAGACCCCCCAAACTTTACTTCTTTCTTTTTCTAGGAAGTGATGGGATAGGCTATCTTTGATAATCCTTGAATGAATTGTCGATAGTAACCGGTGAGTTCATCCCATGAAGGAAGGAATGTCAGTGACATCCTTTGGCACAGGCCATTCAGAAATAGCCTTAATAATTTGTGGTTCCACTATGATCTCATCTTCTGAGATGACATAAGCTAGGTACTGAATTTATTTATTTAGGAATTCACACTTCTCAAACTTAGAATACAGTTGATTCTCTCTTAAGGTCTGTAGCACAATTTCCAAGTGTTGTTGATGTTCTTCCTTCTTCTTGGAGTATATTAGGATGTCATCAAGAAATATGAACACAAACTTGTCTAGGTACTTGTTGAAAATATTTTTCATTAAGCACATGAATATAGTAGGGGAATTGGTTAAGCTAAAAGGAATTACTACGAATTTGTAGTGCCCATATCGGGTCCTGAAGGTTGTTTTTATTACATCTTCTTCCTTAATCCTGATCTGGTGATAATGAGACCACAAATATAACTTGGATAATATTTTATACCCCCCAACTTGGTCAAACAAATCATTAATCCGAGGCAGGGGATACTTGTTCTAAATGGTTTCTTTATTCAATTGTCTGTAATCTATGAAAAGTCTTAGAGCCCCATCCCTATTCTTAAAAAATAAAAATGGTGCTCCCTAAGGAGACACACTGTGTCTAATGTAACGCTTATATATCAGTTATTGTAACTGAATTTTCAATTCGCTTAACTAAGGGATGCTCATATGATAAGGTATAGTAGATACCGGTGCAGACCTAGGAACAATTTCAATAGAGAAATCTATTTCTCATTGAGGGGGTAGTCCTGGTATCTCTTCTCGAAATACATCCATAAACGTACTTAATACTGGGTGGTCCTTTACTTGTGTTTTCCCTTTATTAAGGATAAGTTTAGTGGCTTGCACTCCATACATATTACGACCCTTTTTCATACACCTTTTATGTTGTATGGCAGAGATTTTATTCAAGGACACAGGTTTAATGAAACATTCTATCTTCTTAACAATTTGATCCTTAGTCACATAAGTAAAGGTTTTATCAAAAAAATTCAATATTACTTGGTACCTTGCTAACCAATCCATGCCAATAATCATATCATGTGACCCTAAAGGAAAACCATTTAAATTAATCCTACTCACATGGTCCCTTATTTTAACTTCACAATCAATAATGAACTCAATTACCTTTCTCTTTGCTCTAGTAGCCAATTGGACTGACCAGGGTTTTGCATTCCTTACCTTGGTGATATCACACTCCTCCACCACCTTGGGATTGATGTAACTTAAGGTATCCCCTAGATCAATTAGTATATAAAGACTTCAATTAGAGATAGTACCTTCAATATCCACAATTGCAGATTAATAATCTGTTTCTTGATTCTCTAAGGCTGCATTAATCTGGGGGTAAATTTTCCTAACTTCCCCAACAGTGGAATATTCTTGCAGGTTATGAACAACCTTATGATTTTGGTTGAGGAATGGGAATTTCCTTCAAAAGTGGGGCTCTCCACATTCATAACACTTCAAAGGCTCACTAGGGACTTCAACTGTCCCTTTAGGTCCAAGGTTCATAGATTTATAGTTCTTCTGTGGAAGTTGTTCATTTTTGTTGTAGGAATTTCCTTGCAGATTATTTGACATGTTCCTAAAGGGTGGGGGGTGGAATCCCTTCATTCCTCTATTTGTACTATTCAAAACACAACATTTCCTTTCTTAAGGATTCATCCAAGGCTTTGGGATTTCCAAATTCAATTTGGTAATTATAAGACTGCATCAAGCAACTCAAGAGCCTCTGTATTTTCATATTTTCCTCTTTAATATATGGCATGAACCACAAAATATCTAGAAATTTGTTAATGAGGTCCTCTATATTCATTTTTTCCGTGCTTTAAATTATAGAATTCCTTGGTATTTATTTCATAGTAGATTTATATCAAGTATTGCTTCTTGAAGAACTTCTTGAATCCTGACCACTCCAGGTTGTTCTCTTTTATTCCCCGTGAAATCTTCAAATCTTGCCATTAAATAATGGCCCTTCCCTTCAGGTTTTAGATGAACATTCTCACCTTCATGGTGCTAGAGTAATTAAAATTTTGAAAATACTTCTTAATGTCTAGTAGCCAAGATTCTCCTTCTTCTCTGGTCTTGGATTCCCCATCGAAGTTGGTTGGCTTGATATTTTTAAATTCTCCTTCCAAGTGAACAATTCTTCTTTTTCCGAACCACTTGGCTGGATTTGCATATTTTTGAGTTCCATTGGAGGATATGTCTTTTATTTTGGCACTCCCTAGGACTTTCGGGTCCCTCCCAATCTCTGTTTGTGTTTTTTCCACATTATTATTCTCTTGCATACTTTGCAATAGTATCTCATTAATATCATGCTGCCTTTCCTAAGCTTTCTTTAGCTTCTCATTGTCTTCTTTGAAGCTTTGTATTTCTATCATCAAGTTCCTCATTTTTTCTAGAAATTGAATGGCTTCAGAGTGTTCTTGCTCTGGTTGCGATGTGCTTGGTGATGGTGCACCCTCTTCAGGTTGATCTTCATTCTCACTTTGTGAGGTCGTTGTTGTATCATGTTACAAAACAATTTTTCATGTGAACAAAACATCCAACACCAATTGTTATGATTAGAACAAACTTTTCCATAATTCAGCGGAATTAGATGTTCCCAAAAGGCGACAATGTTGAAACCTGTATCCCTAAAACCATATCTAACATACCCATATAACCTGCTAAAATGCATATATATTTTCTTTTCCTTCCCTTAAAACATGGGACACGAATCTTCCTATAACATTCATTATTAATCTTAACTCTTTTTGCAATAGTCCTTCTGCAATTAAAATTCCCTTCCTCAATTAAAAGCTCCCTTCTACAGTCAAAAGGTCCCTTCCAAAAACCAAATATCCCTTCTGCAATTTATCTTCCACAATGTGGATTGCGGGTTGCAAAAGTTTTGACTTTTTATAATTTTCTTCTTTCTCTTTCTACTTTCCACAATGCGGATTGTGGATTGTAGAAACCCTTATATACTAATAATTTCCTTTTTCATAAACCTTAACATTTTTACGACCTATCCTTCCTACTTTCTGCATTCCATAATGAGGATTGTGGATTTTGGAAACCTCTACATCCTTCTCGGTTTTATCCTTTGGTTTCGATTTTTCACAATGCCGATTGTAGATTGCGGAAACACATATCTTCTTTATATTTTCTCTTCCACTTTTTGCTTTCCGCAATTGTGGATTGCGGAACCTCATGAATATTTTATAGTCTTTACTTCCACTTTCTCCATTCCGCAATACAAATTACGGATTGCGAAAATTACTTATATTCACTACATTTTAACCCTGGTTTCCACTTTTGTAATGAATATTGTAGGTTGCAGAAACACTCCCATTCATTATAATTTTTACTCTGCTTTCCACTTTTGTAATGCGGATTGCATATTGCAGAACCACCTCCACTTCCTTATGAATTTTTACTTTGTTTCTGCTTCCACGACGTGGATTGTGGGTTGCAAAAACACTTCACTTCCTTATAAAGTTTACTCTGCTTACCACTCCCACAACATAGATTGTGGATTGTGGATTTGTTACGGAGAGAAATTTCTATGGCTTGGAGTACCACAATAGACAGCTTGACTCCAGAAATCAATCCTTTCCAATTTGCAATAGAAATAAAATATCTAACACTAAAGGATCAGACCTCATACCTTATTTCAGACGGTTGAAGTAGATCCCCATTGAGCTTTCCAACTTCAGCTTGAATTGATGAATCACTTCCTCAACAACAAGTAAACAAGAAAATCATACTATATCTATTGGTGTTAGATCTCTTCTACCATATATAATCAACAATGTATAAGCATTTGAAATCATTCATGGATAAAATATTCATTCAAACATACATTATTGGATAGGAAAATATATTTCTATTAATATAAAATCCGAGATTACAATGGATCAACCTCTGTCAGCACATCTGTGAATCGGAGAAACTGAATCCCCCACTTGGGCCTCCACCACCTCAATCCTCCATCTCTCTATAGTAAGCTCACAAGCAAAAGGCAAGCTTGGGAAGAACACAAAAGTGCTCCAAGCGACAAAGGGATGCAGACTCAAGCACAAGTTTCGGAAACAATGGACTATAGTTTCTTTTCTCTTAATTCTCTTATGCCTTCAATGTATCCAAAGAGTTCCTTATATAGCTTTTCAAAGGGGTAATGAAAGGTTGAGTCCAAGCGATATCAAGGCATATGGAAGGCCAAGAGTCAAGTGAGTCGGATCCATGTCAAGGAAAACTCCAAAAGGATTTGAATTTTGTACACATCCCGATGTATGCGGTTTTAGGGGTCAAACCCATGTATATACGCGATTAGGGGTTTAAAAGTCGCATATAGCAATTTTCACATGTTTATAGGGATGGTTTAGGAAACATCAAAGGACAAAAAATGGTCCAAGGGGTCGAATGAGTCTACAGAGGGACAAGGGAAGGCCATACAAGTGTGATTCACTTGGATTGCTAAAATCAGCTATAATAGATGCCCCCTAATGTGTGAGGTTAGAGGGGTCATACGATGGCCGAAATACATTATAAGTCCATCCCAGAAGTGGAGTGATGAAGGATCCCAAATGGAAGACTAGCCACCGAATCAAAATAGTACAATGATACAACTATGCACATAACTGCAAATACAGAAGAGTACAATTGCCATGAATAGGCATGATACAAAATATCACATAAGTGGTCATCGCCATGTTCAATATACATAGATAAGAATATCCATGATGAAGATATACAAAGAATCATGATCTCCATAATGGATGAATATATACAATGGATCAAGATCTCCAAAATAGCTGGAAATATATGACATATATTGGAATCAAGTCATGAGAGCTGAAATCTCATGAACACTGGCATGATCAAGGAGGTAGCATATAAGACATGCCACTAGTCTGGAAGGTCTTCTACACAAACCGCTATGAGTACATGTCCTACTATGTGAATAGAGGTGTCAAGGTCGAACATAGTAGTCCATCGTCTGATTACCGGTCATTGATGTATACCGTTAATAGACGCGAGATCACCCACCGATAATGAAAATGGGAATCAAGGTACTAGAGTGCAAACTAACAAGTGTGAATAAATGTGTTGAGGTCGAACACTTGAGAGGATCCATCGATCAATGGACATTGATGTATTCCCAAAAATTGTTGATGGTGAGAGAACCTGCCACTAATGACTGCAAGCCTCAAGGCACTAAAAAATGACTCTAGATTCTAATCCTAGAATAAATGATCTAAAGTCGATGGGATGAAATCTACTAGAAGGAGGGCATTAAGGCATCCCCCATCATCCAACACGAGGTACTCAGCAAAGTTGTATAATATGGAAGAACTCAATCATAAAGTGCACAAACCAGTAACTGTACCGGGATTGGCTGACATTCAAAGTCAAGATAATTGAGGAATGGCTGACTTAAGTTTCAACTTCCTTCGAACAAGAGCATAACGGCAAATGGTGACTGAATAAAGGCATCACAAACTTGATATACAAAATTGGAACATCTCTACGACACAGGAGGCATCGACAGAGGCTCCATGGGGGCTGGAAGCTTATCCAGTTGGTGGAGATAAACTCAGATAAATGAGTACATCTCACCTAAATTCAAACTATAAACCCAACCAATGGATGTGATATACAGTTCTCTATTCGAAGGCGACATGACTCGACAGCCGCAAAAAGATAACATCTTTCCTTGTCTCGCTTTTTGGTTTTTTGATTTTTTTTTGAATTTTTCAAATATTTAAAAAGCTTAAAAAAGAATAAAATGGCTTTATAGTTATAGACTAGGAGGATATGACTGTCATATGGGAAAACAAACTAGTTCCAAGCAATGGAACATACCCATGCTCAATGCAAGGATACATGTGTAGGATAGCGACACTCGGGGGAAAATCCACTCCTGGTAAAAATAGGGGATCAAGCTGCAAAGGATATATAAAATGGCTCTGCATTGCTAGACATCAGACAAGCTCAGGCTATATGGCTGAAACTCAATGTTAGGGATATATGGCTGAAAATCAATATCAGGGAAGCCGGCGTAAGGCTTAATAAGGCGAGCAAAGCTCATGATAATGCAATTACAACTTGACATAAGGGAGTCCTGAGGGAAATAGGCCTGTAAAAGATCAAGAGTATGAGGCTCTTGCAAAATGTCATGGAAATACTATACAATGGATTCCCACACCCTAAGGGACAAAATGTCAGCATGGGCACCAAATGAAAATAAGGCGCTAACTAGGGTACCCATGTAAGGTCAAGCTCTACCACTAATATCATGCCACTTCTAAAACAACAAGAAGGTTCTGTGACATAATTGAGTGGGTTCGTAGCTAGGGCTATAATGAAACAGTCATAAGGTCATGCAAAATGCAAATGGTGATGAAACCTAACCTATATGCTAGTTTAGACATGATACCTGAAATCGGCACGAACGGGTCAATCCAACAGCTGAAACAACACTCAAAAAGGTCTCCTACATCATAAATTAGTACAAAAATGGTCCAAAAGGATTAGAAACGGTCCAAACTATAGGAAAGGCGGTAAAAATTTTCAAAATTTTGAAAAATTTATATAAATAGTAAAAAATTCAAAACATTATAAAACATTTGAAATTTTTACCCATTTGAGCTCAGAACTTCAACAGCAAATTCCAGGAGATCCAGCTGGCAGAATCCACTACTGTTTTTTCCAGGTACTTACCCATGCTCTCCTCTTTCATTTTGATGCAATTTTTGTCAAATTCCATGGTGTATTTGGATTTCTAGGCCGTTCTAAGATAGGCACCATGGACAACGTGGAAATTGAGGGTTTTTCCACATATAGGGCTAGATATATGTAGAAAATTCCCTCACAGTTGTGTACATACGCGGCTGTTTGGCAAATAGTCATGTATGCGACTGTGCTTAAGGTTTTTTAAGTATTATAATGGGAAAAATTCGAATTTTTTGTGCAGGATGGTCCTCGAATGGCTAGAATGTGAACATGGTAATGTGGAAGAGGCAGTAAGGGAAGATCTAATTGCTCAACAAGCGCTACGTGTGTGTGGGCTTTACAAATTTTGGTGTCTTAGTGGCTTAAGGGCCAAACTAGGACTATTGTAGATGTTAGTGGACTATTGGGATCCATAATCAGAGTCATTCCAAATAGATGGGATGTCCCTCACCATAGAAGTGGAGGACACATACTTTATTACTGGACTTTCCTGATGAGGGGAAGTGGTGAACCTACATTCTCGCGGGCCCGGAGGTAGCCTAACTATAGATGAGTACATTACGGTGTACTACTATCCAGACACAAAGAAGGTGGGGATTCAGATCCCAACTAACTCCATACAAGTGCTGGGCGTAAAGGCCATCCTACTGACACTGGGTAGGATAGCAGGCTTGGCTTCACTCCACCAGGCCTTGCGACCTCTGATGTTCTATGCAGTGGAGTGCATGAGACCCATAGTATACGATTGGAGAACTGTACTACTGGGAAAACTGAGACACCATCTCAGTGAGTACAAGATGGGTAGAGTGCAAAACTTTGGTTTTAGCAGCATACTGAGCACATTTTTCTTCGAGCGTGTTCCAGGATTGATCCCTAGAGTTGACATTCCTCGACACAAGGTTCGAGATCTGACCCAACAGTGTTGGGTGGATGCGATACACAGACTGGGTGGAGGTAGGGTGTCTGACCCCTATCCAGCTGATTTCTTTCTGTGGTGGCGATGACAGATAGTTTCCATCGATGACTACCCCTATGCAGGGATAGATTTCTGGGGGGACCCAGACATGCTGCTACCACCAGGATCTGCATACGGTGACATAGGTAACGAATCTCAATCCTCTTTTTAAAAATTTTGATTTATTTAATTTTTTTGTGTTTTTTGATTATGTGGAATCAAAAGACATGTTTTTGGGTGACAATACATAGTGAAATCTACCATATGCATGCAGATGTGGGACCACGGTAGCCTGAAGGCTTCCCTCATCATAGATAGAGGGGAAGAGGAGACGATATCATGGGTATGAGTGCGGAGTGGACACTCCAAAGCATTCATACCAACTTCGTGAGACTGACACATAGAGTACCCATGGCGCAAGTCGAGGACTTGCCTGAGGCCATGCAGCACCAAGTTTTGGGTGTACCACAAGCATGGGTGTGGTTATTTCGATGACTAGCTAGATCCATACTGACATTTCACGATCACAACCCCCCTCCTCCTCCACAAGCTTAGATACCTGGGAGTGATACATTTTGTACTACCATGTATTATATTTTGGTGGCTCGAGAGCCCCATTTTTGTATTATGACACTATGTATTACCACATTTTGGATGTCTATAAAATTTTTATGATGATCAGTTTATTTCTTTACATGTGTAAAAATTTATGTTTGTGATGAGCTTATTGTGTATGAAACAAATGCCAATCTAACATGTAGTTAGCATATGAGTCAACAACTTGATTATTAATTCTTGCAACATGTATGTATGTTATATTGTCAAATTGTTGTTCTAATAATCTCACACGTGAGAATCTTCTTAATAATGTCGGATCTCTAACATGGTACAAACCATTAAGCTATGACACTACTAACTCCGAATCAAGACATACCTCAAGAGAGCAAACGCCATGTAAAATGGCATCCCATAGAAGCTCAATAATGGCACTATACTCAAAAACATTGTTTGAACATGACCATAAACATACACCTCCTAAAGACAATACTCGACCCATAGGAGTATAAACCACCCAAGCAGCAGAAGCTGAGTGTTGAGTGTGATGGCTCGCACCATCCGTGAATCCTATGAAGGTGGAAGATTCCATTGACATCTGCCAAAATAAACATAAACTAATCACAAATCTAATCACTATAAGAAAAATACCTACCTATGCAAAACTATACAATAATATACAATAACTAGCCTTGGCTGAAAATCATTCATAGTATTTTTTGAGATAGAGCCCATTTCTAGGCTCCGCCAAGGCCGTTCCCTCATAATCCACTAACTCATAAGCACCCTTCTCTAACACACATTTGACGACATAAGGACCACGCTACATGGGGTTAAACTTTCCTACCCCCAAGGGTTCTTTCAATTGATCCCACAAAATGACCAAGTCTCCCTCACTAAAATTCCTTGGATGGACAGACTTATCGTAATATACCTTTATGTGACGCTTATTTACTTCTAGAGCCACCAAGGCATCTTGACGATGCTCATCAAGCTGCTCAAGGTGGACCAAACGCTCCTCCAACAAGGAAGTGTCTGGTAAGAGCTCTATGGCTAGCTTCAAAGAAGGAATCTTGCACTCAACTCCATGTACAAGTTGATATGGAGAAAAACCTGTGGTAGTCTTAACAGTAGTTCTATAAGCCCACAAAGCAGGATATAACATAATGTGCCAATTGTTCTTGCTTTATGTGATGGTTCATTGGAGAATGGATTTGAGTGATTTGTTCACTTCTTCTACCTATTCATTCACTTGAGGGTAGTAAGAGGAGGAATGCTCTTGTGTGTACCCTAACTTTGATGCCAACTCTTCCATCATATGATTTTGAAAGTGCGAGCCATGCTCAGTGACAAGCTCTTTCGAAATCCCAAACTGAGTAATAATCTGGTTGAATACGAAGTGCATGGCTGTCTCATCGTTGAATTTAACTATAGGCATAGCCTCAGCCCATTTCGTGAAGTAGTCAACAGCCACTATGATATGATGATGCCCCCCAGCTGAAGCTAGGTTGCAATCCATAAAATCTAGCCCCCACTTAGTGAAGGGACTGGTAGTGATGATAGGATGTAACAGGGCAGGTTTCAAGTGCATATTACATGCAAGCACCTTGCAAGGGTGGCATGTTGAAATATTGTAACTTTGAAGAATATTATATATGTATATTTTTGTTGTCCCCAATGGTCCTACCAGGAGAACCACTTGTATTACATTGTACCCCAATGCTCCTAATTGAAAGAACTAATATGAGTCATGTACTAGTCCCCTCTAATTGTAAAGGTGGGTCATCAGTACCCCAGTGTGGTTACTTGAGCCTACATGTGTAACTAGAGCCTACATGTCAAATGAGTTAACTTAAGTGAATGGATGAATATAAATAGAGGTGTAGTGCTCCTCATTTGAGACACACACACTCTCACTTGTGTAGCGCATTAGTGGAGAAGAGAAGTAGTTGGAGAAGGAGGAGGATCATGCTTTGATCTCCTTGCTGGTTTTATCTTTTATCTTTTTGGGGCATCTATATTGAGGAAGATTTTACTGGGTTTTTCCCTTTAGGGTTTTCCCAGGATAAATATTTGTGTTCCCCTTTTTTTATGGTTGTGCTTGTCTATCTTTCAATGATCCTGTTGATATGCTTTTGTCATGAAAAAGAAATGAAATACTGATGTCTTAGCAAAGCATATGAAAATCTAACATGGAATCATAGCCACCCTAAAAAGAAGACATTGTGTAGCTACAAAATCCAGGGCTTCTTACTTTTTGGTTCTCTCTAGACAATTTATCAGCAAAAGAAGGCTAGTCTAACTCTCCATTGAATGGCGCATCTTTCTGTCAAAGAGGAATTCAATTCCAAGCATTTTCAGTTTTCGGTGCGAAAAATTAGGGCTTCTTACAAAAGAAGAATTTTTGAGTGATCCCAGGATAGGATTTCTCTCCTCATCAAAATCGAAGTCTAGAGACCTGGATCAAGTTTTTTGGTTGGGTGAAACTCCAAGAAATTCAAACCCTAGTTTGACCCCGAGCTAGAAAAACCCTAAATACTAAAACTGCTAAGTTTTGCTACATTCGCTATATCCTGATATTGGAAAAGGTTCACGAGCTAAAAGTTTCAAAGGCTGAAGATAAAATACTGATGTACACTGTGTCCAAACTTCAGCCTCAGATGCACTACATTTTGGGAGATATGATCCCTCCAAGTTAGGGTACTAGCCTCTTCCAGAATTCATCCCTAAACAGGACACCTAGGGAACATTGCTACAGATTGGCCTACAGAGGTCCAAATTGAATTCCTGAAGATTTTCAAGAAATAAAACAAACTCTACTTTCTATGGTCTAAATTTTAGAACCAGAAGATGAAACAGTGACATGTGGCATGTAGAAATTCAAGCCAGCAATAGATTAATTTTACCCACAACAATTATCAATTGATCATGCAAAATTGCTAACAATGGAGACTGAATATGGAGCTGTAACACAAAATTATATTAACTGAGTGTACAATAGCCAACCCTATAATAACATAGGTTTCTGAATATATAGAATACATCAAGAGATCGAATTCATAAGGAGGCATCCAAAACTAGCATAAAGCAGGCTTACCCAAACTAGGCAAATCCCCCATAGGTGTAAAAAGCTGATCCCAAATCTGTCATGAGGCTCAAGAATTGGCAAGGGCACATGGGCAAGCTAATGAGTGGTGGAATGGAAGCTCATACATGATTTTTCATGGAGGAAAGAGTGGAGGATGAAAGGGCAAGAAAACAAGTTCACTTCACCTAGTCTTGCTTTCCTATGTGCCTTAAAACACTGAAAAAGCATTCAATAAAGCAGAAAAAGAAGAAAGGCACCTAGGAGGCTAGGAATAAAGAAGATTTGATTCCTACGGCTTTCCCAAGCACTACATGAGTCAAAGATGGCAAGTTTGACCTCTATGGATAGGCAATTAGCAACTTGCACATGGTGGGACTCATGAACTAGGCAAATAAGAAAAAAATAAATGAATTAATGTCTAAGTGGGTAATACTATGGGTTTGATTATTCTAAAAACCCCCCCTTAAGCCTGAATTTATGAGTAATAAATGAAAATATAGGGCCTAGCAACAAGGCTTAGTCACCCTTTACATACTGCAAGTCCATATGAAACAAGGAAAGAGGCAAAACAAACTTGGGAAAATCCTCCCTTAAACATGGACTGTAAAACAAAATTGTAGATTCTTGTCTCCACTCATGCCTTTACAGCATGATCAGAAATCCCCAGCAGTGATTTGAGATTGCTGAAGGTATTCTCACAAAATGCTTTGGTGAAGATATCAGCTACTTGTTCTGAAGATGAACAGAAGAGTAGGTGAATGGTGCCATCATGCACAAGCTCTCTGATGTAGTGCATGTGAATCTCAATGTGTCTGGTTCTCTGCTTATGAACTGGATCCTTGCAGATTCAAATGGTACTCTGGTTATCACAGTAGATGGTAGTTGAGTACTCAGGTTCGAAACAACACTCTCCAAGTAAACCCTGCAACCATAAACACTGAGTTGCTACATTAACAACTCCTCTGTACTCAGCTTATGTAGATGAGAGTGCAATGGCACTATGTTTCTTGCTTGACCAGCTGATTGGCCCTTTTGCAAGCATGAACACATACCTTGAAGTGGACTTTCTGTCTGTGCTATCACATGCCCAATCACTGTCAGTAAATCCAATCGAATCAAGATCAGATTTTGCGTTATAGAAGATCCCATGTGTCCTTGTTCCCTAAACAAAGTTAAGGATCCTTTTGGCTGCTTTCCAATGGATCTCATGAGGCTGATCCATGAATATAGAAGCCACACTTACTGCATAACAAATATCAGGTCGAGTATGTGTCAAATACAATAAACATCCAATCAATTGTCTATACAGTGTATTGTTTACCATTGGTGGAGAATCATCTTCCTCCAGCTTCACTCCTGAAAGGAAAGGAGTTTTGCTTGCTTTGAAATCTTGCATTCTGAATTTTATCAGCAAATCCAAGCCATACTTGGACTGCTGCACCTTTATTACAGCTTTGGTTTGAGCAATCTCAAGCCCCAGAAATTGACTTAAGAGCCCCAAATCTGTCATGGAGAAGGCTTGGTTCATAGCTCCTTTTAAGGAAGCAATATCAGCCTGTGAGCTTCCTTGAGGCTGCTGCATATATATCTCCTCAGTGATATCTCCATTCAAAAAGGCACATTTTACATCCATGTGATGTACCTCCCATTGCCTTGAGGCTGCAATGGCTAGAGCTAGCCTGATGGAGTCCATTTTTGCCACTGGGGCAAAGGTCTCATTGTAATCGATGCCATGAACCTATGAGTAGCCTTTAGCTACAAATATAGCCTTGTACTTCAGTGGTGAACCATCAGTATCAAATTTGGTCTTATAGACCCACTTACATTGTACTAGTTTTCTCCCTGGAGGAAGATCCACTAGCTCCCATGTGTTGCTCTTCTGGAGTGAACTGAACTCCTCCTTCATGGAAGCTTGCCATCTTGGATCTCATGCTTCTTATTCATATGTTTGAGGATCAAAATCCACCATCAAATATCATTTTTCATCAAACATAGGATCCTTCATGCACAGACCACTCTCAAATTGAGATCTAGTCCTCCTTGGGTCATTGGGATCCCCAGCTAGCTCACCTGCTGCATGTAGTGTCTTGGCTGCCCATTTAGGCCTTGTGGGGCTGTTTGGGTCTGCAATAAACTTATCTCCATCAGAAAAATCAGAATCAGCATGTTCAACAAACTCTTTACTTACTTCTTGAGGTTCAGGTGGTGAAGAGGCTTCACCAATTTCCGCTTCTACAAGGGGTTCTTCTTCAAACTGAACAGACCTTTCAATGAAGGCTTTGTTTGTGCTCAAGTTTATCAACTTTACCCTTTTGAATATTCAAAGTATCCAACAAAAATACACTCTTGGATTTGGAGCTGCAAAGCCTTCCTCTTCTCTGTCAGGATTCTAGCCCATGCCTTTGAGCCAAAAATCCTGAAATGGGTCACATCTGG